>JAMKCH010016399.1:0-24426 GCA_023653785.1 Ophioderma brevispina
GTATACTTTTTAAGGACCAACCCCCCGTGGATCACACGTTTTCATGTCATTGCATAGGAGAAAAATATTGATGGCTGCCCTTTGTAAAGAACATTTCATTATCCTTAAATGCGCACCCCTATAGTTTTGGTGTCATCCAAAGTTGAAGTTGACGTCACGGCGCCTTTTCATGCTGCGCAGCCATGAAATGCTCGTGCTATTCCTTGGAATCGTAGCATGATACGAACACAGTGGCGTAACGGCCTGCCCGCTCTGAGGGAAAATTTCCAGCTTGAAATTTCGCCTGACCACCCTCAGGGGGTCAAAGGCCAATTTTTCCTGTCAGAGGTTCAAAAAAAAACGGCTGATTTAGCATGATTTTTTTTGTAACAATTTTTTTTTCCCGGCCAAAGTCGTCAGGGTGCAACCTGCCCCCCTGCCTGTTTACGGGCCACTGTACGCACACAAAGTAAGGCGTCACGATCGCGAATGCTAGTGGGAAATGCCAAAGATGCAGTAATGACGTCACCTTCAACTTAGATGACACAACTATAATCTAAACATTAATGGCTATATATACAGAGTATTCCAAAAACTTCCAGAAGCCCCCCAATTCAGGTTGTCAATGCAATTATTTAAAATGTATTTAAAGGCAGTGTTTCTCTGTAGATTGCCATATAATGCATTTTTATTAGCTTTTCAAAACAGCAACCCTCATGGGAATTCCGGTCTAAATGAACTTGGTAATCATGGACAATCTGTCTTTTGATGGTCATAACATTTCCTCTATACTATTCATTTCAATGAAACGTACCACTGTGCCTTTTAAGCACTTGTTCGTCTTCTTTCAAATTACAATGGTCACAACCTGCTGATGTTATCAAGCTATTTTGCAAATGCATGCTGGAAACTGATAAGCAGTCAATTTTTCTTTATGTTAAGGATGGGTTTGTGGTTGCCCGAGTCAGTTGAATTATGAGGATTACATAATCATATTTAAGTACCGTTTGTTTTGATCAAGAGTTGCTAGGTACCCAACAGCTCTTACATGTCTTAAGAACTCCCTGGAAGAGATGCCCTCCCTATAGTAAGCACACTAGTTGCAGTTCAAGTGAGCGGCCTTAAGTGGTCCTTGACCTTATCTTAAATGTTGACCTTATGAAAACGTACGTGCATTTCAAGTTGTTTCGGGAGTCATTGGAGAAAGTTTTCTAATCGTGTTACTTAATTTATTGTAACTTCGTGAGTGGAATTCTAAGGAGTTTTGTTACAGCTGGCGTGTTAAGTGGGTAATAGCATACGAGGCAGCCATTTTAGTTATGTTTGTCATGCTTTCACATAGTACGTCGTGAAAGTATGTTCAGTGGAGATAGACACCTCCGACCCATCAATGTGTTTAGGAGTTCATTAGATGTTGCTTTCTGATCTGTGACCTTTGAGTAATCCAAGTTAGAGCAACTCTAGCAATATCGTGGGAGCACACTTTATTTATTGTGCTGGTAAAATGACTTGCATTAATCATGAACGTGATGTGATAAATAGGGACAAACATTCATCTAAGTATTTATTTTGCACTCGGCCATCTCCAGATTCACCCTGTAGCTATTGCTTGAGGGGTTTCGTTTTACTGCATTCACCTCGGAGCAGTCTAGGCCTGCAATAAGAAGCCAAATTTCGTTTCACCACAAGTCCAACGTCAGCATTGGATTAGACTTAGCTGCAGTTTTGATGGAGGTGTATTTTGTGAACAGAATGCCCCCTTTGATTTTATAATAAATGCTACAAATAAGTACATACCTTTGTGTCCGTATCAACAATTTGTCAGAGATCACTCATATTAAACTGTCCATCAATCCAGATAAAGTAACCGTTGACTGGAGTGATTGCAGTGGCTCATAAAAGTTACACTTAAACACCATGGATGTCTGAGGATGTCCATGCTGTTATAGGAGTTGTGATACTATGACTCCAAGAGGAAGCAATAGCAAGTTACATTCAAGCTAAACACATAGTAACTGATCTACCTGTTTTTTTAGTAAACATGGCTGTTTTGCTTCTCTTTTACTGTGACAGGGCGGCTCATGTACCTTACCCGCGTTATATTTGAAAATTTTTTAGAAGTATTTCCTTTCCTGATTTTCGCAGTTTTAAAACATTTTTTGTGTAAATTTGCATTTTCAAACAGGTCCTAATTCTTAGGATCGACTTACTAAAGAATTGGAAATCCATAATCATTCATGCATTGTACTATTACATATCTTTTTTAATTAAAAAAAAGGAGTACTACTATATTTGTAGTAGTCTATTTTTTTATAATTGGGGGCATAGCATAATATGACAATGATATCTTCTATAATACCATGGGTTGTTCACTAGCCTGCCCCTGGCCAAAGTTTGGCCGTGCGCAACCGATGACATTTAACAACCACCCGCCAACTTCAAGACACATAAAGAAAAGATTAGAAAATAATGTGTATTAGCCCTTGAAACACATCCATTTTTCAAATGTATATTGGCTCTCTTTGGCCCAAGGTCAGGGTTGTTTGAATCAATCCCCTAATGCATTGCAATGCGCCTATACTGTTTTTCTCAACCATAATGTCGGTACTTAGGGATAAAGTGTTCAAGAAGTTTAGAACCACAAGACACTTTTTCAAGATCAGCTAAAAATTCCTGATTACTAATGCTTTGTTGGCTAAAATGAGCATAAAAGAGTCAAGATTTATTTTAAGAAAATAGATGCATGAGATCACATGACCCATTGAGCGATATTTCCCAAAACTGTTGCATTGTGTGATGACTCAATCACCCTCTGGTTCTGTGATAATTGGTAAAAGTAAATGCATTTAAAATGGTTGAAAATATCCAGCTCTGCAAAAGTTTGACCTATGTATAAATTAAATTGAGTGTAATTCAAAGCTCAAACTAAAGAAATATGTATCTAGAGCAAAAGCTGAATTGTTAAGAATGTTCTATTCATTAAAAATTAACTGTGTGTACCTATTACTTTTTCCCTCCTTTTGTAAAACCTCAGCCTCATATACCATATTCATCTTTTAAGACTTAAAGGTGCAACTAGAGATTTCAAATAACATGTGTCCGGTTCCCCGAAAAATTGTAAATTTCTGATTTGGCACTGGTGTAAAGCTTTATAATCAAAATATTCCCATCTGTAGGATTAAGACTGAGAACTGTTTCTTTGGTACAAAAATTGTGAAAATTTTAATTTCGTATAGGAGCAAATACGAAATTCAGCCTAAGTTTTCTATTGAAATATAAGCATATACAAATCGCCTTTTGTTTTCATTTTAAGCTATTTCTGCACCAAATAAAAGGAAGTAATCTATTGCTGTCTAATCTATATGATATCACTACAATTCACGAAATATGGAATGACTTGAAATCTCTCGTTGCACACCTTTAAACTGATTACTTTAGAACAAAATGCTTCAATGTGGCTAGCCCGGTGGGGGTCAAATTTCATAAAGCGTTATTTAATGTAGAAGCAACATGCACATATTTATGTGGTAAATTTTTCACACGTATTTGGCTGCTTTTGAATTTTCATCTAATGTCCTCCTTCACAAAAAAAACTGACATGCTGTCATCTTTGACTATTATGTAAGGTTTAATTTTAAATACATTTCAAACAAATTGTGAGATTTAGCCCTACTTAGACACGATCAGTTATTTATCAAAAGAAGTCAAAACTTCTGAAATTTACAGGAATAGCTTAAAAGTGAAGAATTAAGTCTTAAAGACTTCTTTATAATTACTTTTTTCACAACTGAAACTTGACAAAAAATGAAGAAACAGCATTGTTCAAAGATACGATCTCCTTTCAATCACATGTTGTAGGTTGTCTGTACAGACAGCAATTGCTAAAATTTCCATTTAGACCTTATTAGGTTGCGTGTCTGGTTCTATTATTTGAGTGTAAACTGTTTATGGAGACCTATACCCTGTTTACCCGCCATGCAAAATCTGAAATTTTGGTAATTTTTTAATTTTCAGTTTAAGCAATCACTGGTAGTTGCCTTTAAAAAATATAAAGTCGGAAATATCACCTTTAAAACCACATATGCCACACACCGTTTATCTGTCTTGTTCAGTCATCAAATATTCAAGGATTGCCCTTACTGTGGGTAGCCAATTCTAATGCACAGCATCATAGTATTTTCTTCTGTGTCATGTTCCCTTGCTTTCCACTGGGAAAAATCATTTCATTGTTTGGAAAGCCTGTCTGGCTCAACCGTTTTATTATAATTTACAATTTACTAGTAGTTGTCAATCGGCCTGCATTAAAATTTGTCAAGTCAATGGTATGAGATTTTAATTTTTCTTGGTCATTTTGCTCTCAGTATCACTTGTAATGAATTTTTGGCCTTTGAACAAACATGGGGGGGGGGCAAAATGCTTGCCATGCAACCCCATGCATAGTTAGTGGGGTCAAAAACCTCTGCTGTTGTATGGTTCCTTACAGATATTTGTGAGTCTTTTTCTGACAAACCAGAATAAGCAAACTGGGAAAGCAAATAACATGAAGAGTTGGCAGCCTATCTGCATTATGATTCCATTACATCCCATGCAAATTTCATAAAATTAAAATTTCTTTGCCATCCAAACAGGGTTCTGGTAGTTTAATTATGTAAGATCGTTGGAGATTTGACAATAGAGGGCCCCATAACCTGAAATCCATGAACTTTTTTTAGTTCAAAATGGGCAATATGCCTCATGGATTTTTGTGATTTTTTTAAACCAGATTTGTACCATGTCTTACCCAACTTACTCTAATCAGTTGTCAATTGTGTCACCCCCACTGCTGAAAATTGTTCAAAAATTAAGACACATTACATGAAGGTGTCAAAATCCTGTGATTGAACCTATAATGCGAGTAATTTCGGAAGGACAGAAACTTGAAAGAGTGTCCATGTCAGAGCTTAGAGTGCCCACACCTATTACAAACCAAATTATTGTATCAAAACTAAGATTGCTTCTGAAACTAATTAGAGTATAACATCTGATGACAAATGGGATACAAACTGTGTTAAGTAAATACATACCTGTAAAACATGTTTAGAAAGGGAAGGCAAGGTGGTTGTTCAGGTGTTTTAATGTTAGCACTTAAACACTTTTTGTTTAGAAATTAAACACTTTGTTGGGTTAGATATTAAACACATGGTGTTTTAGGAAATTAAACATTTGGTGTTTAGAAATTTGACAATGTTAAGTTCAACATTTAGAAATTAAACAGTGTTTAGATATTTGACTGTTTAGAGTTTAAACGTTTAAGACGTTTATCTCTAACATGTCAAATATCTAACACCAAATTTTAATTCTAAACAACCAGTGTTTAATTTCTAAAATTAAACACCTAACCCCACCCTTGCCTTCACTTTGTAAACACTGGTTTTAAAATGGTACTATTTTGAATTGGGCATGTATAATAGAATGGGGATGGGCACTTATAGACATGTTTCTACTAGCAAATCTATTATGAAGCGAAACTCAATTCAATGCACGCGAGGATCAAGTAAATGCTACAACCCGATAAGTAAATTGGTAAATATTTCTAAATAGAAGCTCGGAGAACTGGCCACACAAACTAAATACGAAAAATACACGGTCTCGAACCCGGAGCCTCTCGCTTCTAGGCGTGAGAAAGACCACTCTTGGGCCACAGGGGCTGTGTTATGTGGATACCAGTAAACGAGCACTATTAATGTATTTCCAGTCTTTATTTCATAGTTCCAAGCGGCCGTAATTTATATTTTTTGTATTATAATGGGAGGGCCTTATATGCATGATTCGAGCAGAAGGCTATGAACGATGCGAAACTCCAATTCAATGCACGCGAGGTCACGTAATTATACAACCCGAGAAAGTAATTGGTAAATATTATCTAGACACTCGGAGAAACTGGCGAGCACAGAATTAAATACAGACGAAAATACAACGGTCGCGAACCCGGAGCCTCTCGCTTTCTAGGCGTGAGAAAGACCACTGGGACTTGTGTTAATTGTGGATACCAGTACACGAGCCACTAATGTATTTCAGTCTTTATTCAGAGTTTCAAGCGGCCGTAATATAATAATAATAATATTGTTTTTTTTTTACAATTGAAATATTTGTATGTATGATTACATTCTCTGCAATTTTTGTCTCTCAAAATCAGATGTTTGCATGACCGATGCATTCTTGAAGCTAGCTTCCGATGAGCATCGCAGAAGAATCGCCTTCAGGTGACAAAGTTGCATGATGAGTTAGTCTTAACAATTAAGGGTGGAAGTAGTATGACCATTCTGTCCTTTTAAGCATTACAGAGACAATCGTATGTTTGCTAATGTCAGGATTTGTCAACCAAAACAAGAATATTAAAGTCAATAAGGTCAATGATAATCATACTTGTGTTTCTCTATAATTAAGCAAACATTTTGAAGCTGCCTAATGAGAGAGGAATTGCTACCAAACTGTTGGCATAGTCCGGTCTACATGCAGTGGTCTAGATATGACCATTCTATGCATATTTGATGTTAAGCATTTTGAGGACATGTCCGATATTTGTGAATTAGAACAGGAGGAGTGACCGTGTGTTCAGGATGTCTGGGTTGCTGGACGGGCAGATACAGAACTACGAAACTGAATGAATTCAGTGAGGACTCACTTGCAATGTGGTAGAATGATACAACATGATTCGTGGTCACATCTGTATTTTGATAAATATCAATCAACAAATTTAATAATTGGTAAAAAAAAAGTGATTATGTCTGTATTGGAGACCCATTATGCACTGCTTAATCATGGCATGAAAATGTGGGGAATTGGGAAGCTCCTTCCCCAGAAATTTTGATGTTTGGAGGGAAATTTTGGAATTTGGAGGAAAACTGAGCCATTTTGTACACAAAAACATATCCATTTGGGTAATTTTTTTGCAGCTGGCTTCCCAGGAAATACATTTTTTTCCATGCCCTGCTGCATAATTATTAAGAATTCATCAACAAATTTGATTACAAATGTGAGTAATTATCTCCATTGGGGAGACCCTTGATGAACTTTATCCTTCCAGGGACTTAAAAATGGTAAATGTGCAAGTCTGTGGAGATTGTTGTCAATGAAGTGCTAGGCTGTATAATGTGAAATACGGGAATTTTGTAGGAGAAGGGAATTTTGTAGGCTTGTGATTGAAAACCTGTACAGAACTGTAAAATTTTGTGCAAAATGTTACTTGTATTTAAAGAAAATTTTCAAAATAGGGAAATTTAAACAGCCATGTGACCACAGTGAGTTTCTGTTTCTGCAGCTGTTTTTGTATGCATATCTATTATACCATCATTGCATCAGTGCACATTTGAAATGTCCTTACCTTTGTAATATTTGCATTGTCATTCTCAACATCACACCAAATGGAGTTGGGTTCCCTCTCAGGAAGAAAACAAAATTTGGTTTAAAGATTTTACATCAAGGTCCATGCTGCAACACACCTTTTTCTATCTATCCCTATCCTCCATATGTAAACAACAAGTTATCTTTTTTGAATATTCCTTCTAACATAGAACATTGTTGTTTTCTTTTTTATCTTACAGAGATTTTTATACCCACCTTTCTACAATGTCAATTGAAAGAAGATTACTATGGAGGATAGCTGTGTTCACAGCTCTGGTCTCAGCACAAGTCTCAGCTGCAGGTAAACAGTTCAAATGTGGTATAAAAATAGCAAGTCTGAACATTAAATCATTGTCCATTAGCCTAGGCAACATGAACTCAGCATGCATGCACACTACATACCCAGCATGACATGTAACATATTTAGTGTCATGTAAGGCCAATTTTGCCATAATTTCTTTAAATTTTTCCAAAAATAAGGCAAAAATAGTACTGTAAACATTTAAATTTTGCGGGTACTTTTTTTCACGATTTGCGATTGGTGAACATTTTCGGATTATTAAATTTCACAAATTTTTTATATAAAGTTCTCTTTGATATTTGTTATTTTGGTGGTTGTGCATGTCATGGTAGTGACTCAACATTTTTCGGATATCAATGGCGGTCTTGTGAGTGCAAGAAGTGGTGTAAGTGCAAAAGCTTCCATTTGTTCGTAAATTTTCAAATCAACAAACATATTGTCATCATGCCAAATCTTTGGTCATGGCTCTTGAAATGGTTCTTCGTGACACACATTTGGCTCTTGAAATGGGTTCTTCATGTGACGTCATTTCAAGAGCCACTGATTCCAGGAAAGTATAAATTAAGTCATCCTCATACACAGCAGCACCGATGTATCCACATGGCAGCTATTGCAACTTACAGCCTTCTTGCATTCACATGAATATTATCTGTTTTTGGACTGAGATTCAAATTCTTCAAACCCCTGAGGTCTACCACCTTCCTTACAATATCTCTGATTGGCTCATATATGATATTACCTCTGAGTAACCAATCAAAAATAGACCTTCTATATATCTCTATATAGTAAGCCTTTTGCTTATCCTGTCTCAGATTGGTTAATTGATTAAATTAGCCAATCAATTGGCCGTATACCAGAGGGTAATATTGAGCCCATCATAATACAGAAAAAAGGAATGCCGTACGCCCGTATTGAAGAATAGGCGGCCACCGCACCGTGTTTTTGAGAATTAAATGAAATATTCATTACGGTATCCATGCGAAACCCGCACGCGTACTCGCATGCGCCGTAACCTGTTGGGCCTGGAAACGGTACATCGTTCTAGGCAATGGCTGATAAAATTTAATTTTTGAATAAATTGGTACACCACGCCTATGTAATCAGGGAATATATCAATAAATTGGTACACCACGTTATGAAATAAGTACGCACTGCGGGAAAAGATGGTTACGGCTTTTTGAGCTGGCGTTCACTATCCTAGTGTTATAAATAGAATCTGTGATCCCACCCACAATACACCAGTTTTGGGTAACTTTCACATCAATAGAGTCATGTGATCTCACAAAAATCCTAGTCTTATCTCATAAAACCCGAAAAAAAAAACTGGTTTTACTTATGTCCGGAACGACTAAGGTCCTGTATTCCAGTCATTCGTGCTGATTCTCTGATTCTCTTTCCAATGTCCTTAAAAATTACTACGTAGTTACCCAAAACGGTTAACCCCATATCAACCAAATTGGTCAGAAGAACCGCTGACCCAAGCTCTATATGGGTGTACTCAGGTTGGGGTCACAGGTCACGTAACCGGAAGAGCCCGCCATTTTGTAAAATCTTAAAGCCTACTTCCTACGAACACAATCTAAGATTTCCAAATTTGTTCACAAGAATCCTTAGACCATCCCTCATATAGGATGTACACAGTTAAACGATCCCCGGAGTTTCATTAACTTGGAAAAATGGCCGGCCATGTATTAATATCAAAAATGCATTATAAAAGATAAGACTTTGGATAGGTGAAGTCTGTGCAAAAGTTGCGTATAGAGTTGAGACGAATCATATGACAGAATATTTGCTCCAGGGTCCTCTGTAGATAGTAAATGAGCTAATTAATATGCAAAACACTAACCATCAACCAAATTAGTATAAATGTCCCATATTTTTGGTCACAAAACCCTGGATAAAAGTTCATTGATCCCATGCTCACAACATGTGGTCAAAATGTCAAATTGGGGTCATTTATGGGTCAAATCTGAAGGAAGCTTAATTGACTAATCTAATTATGCAATCGTGATGGCATCAATGAATTATGAAAAAAGAGTCCAACAGTGGGGACCCCCGTTCCCTGTGACCCATCGTTTTATGGGTCAAGTTCAAATATGAAAAATTCAAAATTGCCCATATTGCAAAAATACCATATACCAACTTTAGGGATTAATTGAAAGATGAAATAAAAGTCTTCAGTGACCCGTTATGTGACCAATTGTAGGGTCAAAGTTCAATTACCAAATGCCGCATAATTCCACGACAAGGTCCGTGCCTTTGAGCACAAAAATGTCGCTAGTTCTAATTTTGCCCTATCTTATATATTTTTTAGCATAGCAATGTTTTAGTAACAGTACATAAATTCACATGGCATTGTCATTATGGGATGGGTTTCAAAATGCCCTCTGTGTAGTACCCAGGGAGTTGGAGTGGCAAGAATTTATATGCAATTGTTGACTGTCCTCAAACTTTTTTGTTTGTAATTTCCGTTGTCTGAAGATTCTCTAGGATTAAACAGTGGCATAGTACTCCCATCTGTTTTGGCAATGAAGAATTTTGTTGATCATCCACATCCGCTCCTTTTCAATAATATTGGTATTTGTGCCTAAAGTTTATGTGCAGATTCATTTTTTTGCAAAATTTGGGGAAAAAACCACTCATAACATATCAGAATCCTAAGAAATTTTCAAATGATTTTTCCCCTAGGTATCTATAACAAAAGGAATGTTTAGAACCACAAAATTCAGCTTTAAGCCTATAGACCCACCTGAAAAGAGGGAATCATATGGGGCATATACCGATAAAGAAAATCAAATCTCAACATTGACTACATATCAAATGTTGCTCCGTGTGGTTGCTATGATTCTGTGCATTGTCAATTGGCCCAGATAGACACATACTGAGGTTTTCACGTTACAGGTGGTTGTAGTTCCTACCCTCTCTATAGGCGTTGCTCTACCAATGTCGGGGTATACTGTCAATGAACGCAGACTCAGGTGAAAGCAGAATATAAGTCCTAACAAATAAAACAGTTTGTTTGGCTGTGTTGCATGACTTGACCACTCAAATGTTTTTTTTTTAAAGAGAATTTCTATGGGTTGGAAAGCACCTGCATTTGTGGGAAGTATTGGAAATTTTTTTTAGAAATATGAAGAAGTTTACACAGACTCACACAATTTGGGTTCCCTTTTTAATCGCCAAAAAAAAAACCCATTCACACCTAACCTTAATCATTTCTACTGCAATAATACTAGTCGACCATTTCCTTACCATAACAAAAAACTAAACTAGACAAGTCAAACCTTTTAGTTTAGAAATGCGACAAAAAATTCTGCAGGCCAAACCAACTTTTTTTATAGACCTTTTGGGTGATTTTTAGCTTCATTTGCCAACAGAAATAGTCTTTTAAAAGACAAGCATCACTGAGAGGTGGGTTTGGAAGCAAAGTAGAGACAAAAGAAATGTTTTTTTTACTACTCTTTTCCTAATTGTTGGATTTCATTGGTAAAGATAAACATACCAAGGGGTACATATCTAGCGACATCTTTGTCTTTGGAATCATATTTAAGTTTGACATGGGTTGAGTAATAACGTTAAGGATATGACAAAACATTTGTATAAAAATCCAGGGGTGGGCCTTGGAATGACAATTAAGTTAAGTAAAAGCATTTATAATTTCAACATACATTTTACAAAGATGTTATTGAGTGAGAAAAAAGGGACTGCTCACTAAAACTGCATGAGTGTAAATGGCCTGGCATAGCAAAAGATGAATTAGAACAAGTGGTTAATTTTTTATGAATGAAAAGATTCAGTTTTAAGTTTGCACTCTGTTTAACAAATGGGAAAGTAATGTCCAATATCTGGAGGGATGCCTAGTGTCATAAAAAATTTCTCCATTTTAGGTCTCACTATACATCATGAGCCCAATGCCACTTAAATTTATAGTTTGGGTTTCTCACACTGACTGTTGCATATTAAGTCTTCAGTATTGGAGTTGATGTATATCAACTATTGCCTTTTGGCCAATCCTATTTTGAAAGGTCCGTCCACCTGTAGAACAGATTTTTTTTCCCTTTAAATATTTTAGAATTTTTTTAAAGGACGACTATGGCGGGAGTTGTTAAAGTTGTCCTCTCTGTATATCACACCATGCGGCTATCCACACTGTTTATTCATTAAGTAATTAATTTACAGTAACCAACATGACATGCTGATTTGTTACATGCTTGTCCTGTATTACTACTGTGTCGTATCACAGCATTCTGGGGCCTTGGTCTCTTGTGTAAAGTTTTAGCATTAAAGTAGGGGAACGAATTACCCAACTTGTTGTATCAGAATATGATATCCTCAGCTCTACAGCACATAGGTATGACATTTCACATCCTACAATAAAATAACATATTGACCACCTCATGCCCCTGGGCTTAGTGTCAATACTGGGTTTTCAATAACTGTGGCATCTTATACTGTAAAAGTAAGAAATTTTCCTTGCAACATTAACTTTCCACGTTTTTTCGCGCACCTCTAGCTAGCATGAATAAAAAAATGTGCAAAATTTGTTATTGTTGTGAGGTCTATTAAAAAAATTCTCCATATAGCAAATTTTTTAAAGCAAGCCAAAAATGGTTAAAAGTGCTGAAGTGTGAAAAATTGCCCTTGCAAAATTACCATTTTTACGTCAATGCTTTACCGCAAACGACGGCATGTGAACCTTAGAAGCAGAACTATGGCATTGACTCATTCTTGAGTGTATCAGATCGCTCCATGCACAAGTTCCCATGTTAATTTTTAAGCTCAATTTAGAACACAAACCATTATACCAAGTTCTGCCTGTATATTATACACCTACTACTTTTCACTTAAGTTGAGCCTCGGGGTATTTTGTGAGGATGTGTGGTAGGTTTGTGTGTGAAAAAGAACTCTGGTGGAAAACCTATATGTTTGGATGCTATGCCTGACTAGCAAGCAGCTTGAGAGGCACAGGTTTTTGTCAGTGAGGTAACCCTATATTTTCACTCAAAATAGTGACGTTTCTTTGGAGCATGCGTTTGCAACATAAAGAAAATAGTTGGTTTTGTTTCACTGACAGACCTGCAAAGAAAGCAAGCAAAATGAAAGCTTTTGTCTGCAATTAGCCAGTAAAGATCCTAAGCAATCATATAACCCCATCTCCATTTCTAATGAAGCAAAAGTCAAAATAACATTCCTTTTGATAATGAAATCTGGGAATGTAGTCAATATTTTAACCCTTCCAAAACGATGTTTGTCCCACCCTTTATATTCATAAAGAAACCCTGTTAATGCTGTACCATACAAACATGGTATTTGTTGTCATTTAAGTAAAGTTTAACTGCAATTGTTTCTCATTGACAGTATATGTACAATTTCGATTAAGTTGGTCCCAAGATTAAACATTATCTCATGTTTCTTGTGGGACATGTTTGGGGTTTACCTGCAGAGTCAAAGAATTCATTTAGTCAAGTTGAAAATAGGTTAAAACGTATTATTGCGTCCCATTTGAAAAGTTGAAGCCGAAGTTCAATGCAACTGGTGTCACAGGTGCAAATCAATTTAACTCTATGTATGTAATATGTTAATATGATGAACCTTCATAGCAAGACTCGTGATTGATGGACCTGTTGCATTTATAAGACTTCATTGATGTTTTGGGTCACTGTTTGTTGTGCAAACTTCAAGTAGTACAAAAAAAAATAATTTTACAAATCTTGATTGTTTTTGTCTCATTTTCAGGTGACTTTTTAGGTCCTCACATAATCCGGCAGCCTCAGAACAAAACCTTCAATCTGGATTCCAGCCAGGACTCAGTATATCTTGATTGTGAAGCATGAAGGACACTCCCAAACCAAAGTATTACTGGCAGAAAGACGGCGCAACCTGACGCGCTTCCGAGGACATATACTTACTGGGCGGTCGTCTGACAATTAATAATCCCAGCAGGTCTCTGCATGAGGGTATTTCATTGTTTTTTGCCAGCATGATGTCGGCACTGAGAATGAGCAGGCCAGCAGATTTACTATTTGCCTGTAAAGTACAACAATTTCGGTGTAGAAGAATTACCATGACCATAGGACTACGTTGTAGTCCAACGTGTTTTTTTTCCAGTGGATTTGCTCTCTCCCTGAGACTCAAGCATTTTTGAAGCTGCACATGTGTCATCCAGACCTTGTTTGTGTTTTTTTTCAAAGTAACTACACAGTTAAGGTATAAGCAGCCGATAATGCGAGAGAATAAAAAAATGTGGAAACGCCATTTTTTCAGCTATAAATCAAGATTATTTTGTAAAATTCTGTATAACTACTTTTAATGGAGGAACAAAACACCAAATAGTTAAAAAATGTATTTGAGGAATTTGTCTTTCCTTAATCGCGCAAATAGACAAACAACGATGGCCCAAAATCTACACCAAACAGCTGATGTGGTTTTACACCAGTACAGAATAAACAAAGTCAATAATTTTTTGCATTTGGAGGTCAAACTGGTAAGGTCATGGTGCACATTACCACACTTAAAAATCTTGGCCTATTCAAGGGAAAGGCCTTTTTTGATCTCGAGTCGGAATTTTATAGCATGTATAGCAATGAACAGAAATCAAGATACAAGTCTGCCTTTGCCTTTAATACACAGGATTTCAAGCCAACCACTTCAGGTTATATTAACCACCCATGCCAGTAACAAATATACAAAATAGGATTTTGATGATTTTTTTATTGTTCTGATAGAATCGCTGCTTCTCCCATTAACCAAGAGATGCCCACTATTTCCAGCGGTTGGCTCTATGATCTGTGTTCAAACTTTTAGTACACACCTTTTTGTCCTTGTCCAATCCTTTTAATGCAAAGTCCATGGCAACGATTTTGGGTCGTAAATTCCAACATAAGAAACCTTCATATGTTAAATAGGTCAAAGGTCCATACCAGGTCAAGGGTCATGTGAGGTAAAGTTTTAAAATAGACATAAAGTTTGTGTCCATATCATTTAATGCAAAATCCAATTGCAACTAAACTTGGGGTCATTCGATACACCATTGGCACCTCATGATGTAAATGGAGGGTCCAAGGTCATATACATACCAAAGTCAGAGATTCACCGAGGTCACTTGTAAAATATGTGAAAGGTCTTTCTCCAATTGCATCCAACTTCAGGATATGATACTTAATATCTGCATTTATTATGGATGACCTATTTGAGACTGCAGACCCTATTTTTTGCTCGGGATACAGATGCAAATCTACTGTGATCAGCTTATCAGATAATTATGAATACATCTGAGGCAATGTATCCTATTTCATACAATGCAGTCAGCCAAACAATCTAGATGTGCAGGCATGCAACATTGAATCTACTTTAACAAAAAGTAAAAAAAATACAATTCCTTTAAAAAGGAAAGGGTGAGCGAAGGAGAAGTTAGCACTTGAAAGGTATTATGTAGTTTTACTCCTGAGTGGAGAGAGAGACAAGGGGAAGGTTATATATTTTGATATGGCACAAGCTTGAGCTCCATATGGGCTACTTGAAATTCTGGATAGTTGTCAGGCATGAGAATTGTAAAATTAAGACATGTATTGGGATTTTTGTTGTTGTGCGAATTTACACGTTTTAATTTATTTTCAGCCCAATTGTCCTTTTTTATCCCCCTTTATCCCCCTGGCTTGAAAAGCAGAGGGGGATATTGTGAAGGTGCAAATGTCCGTATGTGTGTATGTATGTGTATGTGTGTGTTCCAGTTTGGTTAGCTTTTCTAACCAAGGTTAGGTTTTTGTTTTTCGCATCTCCTTCGAAAAGTTGAAGTCCGATTTAAACCAGACTTGGGGTTAAGGTGCAATAGGGGTTCCTTCATGTGTGGATGATGTCAAAGGTCATGGACCAAGGTCAAAGGTCATCTGAGGTCACGTTCCAGACTGCCATCTTGCCAGGGGGATGACGCAAGTTTACTTGCTGTATTTTTTCCAGATTTCATGCTGTTTTCAGTTTTTTGTTCATTTTCAGGTTTTCTTGCAAAAGTTTATTATCATGTCCGCATTGTTTTTGCCATCATGAAGCACAGCTGGAAATTACTTACCTTTTGAGGTTCGTCTTTGCAGAGGAATGCCAAGTATAATTTGCAGTGAAGCAAACTACCGTGTAGACCGGAAGTAACTCAACGCAAGGTTGCGGTGCTTTCATGAGCGTGAATCTGAAGTCCACGGTATTTTCAGGGACATTAATTTACACGTTTTCTTGCAGCATCAAGCCAGATCACAACCTGATGTTGACCTGATTTCTTTTGTCATTTAATCTCTCCTCTCATTAGCTTAATGCATGTTTCTGTTCTCTGATCAGCTCAAGTTTCAGCTTCAGTAGAAATGTGCCAGTGATTGCAACTGGTTAACTATAAACATTAAAATAAAAAAATGGTTGATACCCCATGTTATTTTGGCTCTTGTACTACACACTTCATTTTCAAGTAGTATGCCCCATTCTCCCCTTCCTCCTGCTATCCAATGTTTAGAAAACAATACAACTGAGACAACAAACATGTCATTGATAAGCAATGGATAGGAGGAGAGGGGAGGTGATTTTATATGGTGTTATACTCTCTGTCATAATTCCTTTTCTCTGCGTCAAGACTACGCCAGCATTCCTGCCAGACAGAACCATGACAACGCGCAAAGGAAATACATAGATGCATGTTACAAGCAGCAAATCTTGTGCACGTATGTAGACACCTATTTCAGAAAAGGAATTGTGACGGCAAGTATAATAAGTGTATCAGCAGTTATTGTCCTCTACATCAACATGTTGAGGACAGCTTTTGTAATGATGTAGATGAATTGTTGGTCGGCTGGCAGGCTATCTACCCAGATGGTCAACAAGACATTCAAGCCTGAGTCAACGTCCTTTATGATAAACGGTGACTGAAGTACTACCGATGCAGTCACAGTCCAGTGCACTGAGAGATCTTAGCGTGCGCATTTTGTTGAGATTGAGGACTACTTTGACGGTTGGTTACAGAATTTTCTTGCTTTTGGTTCAGGCCTGTAGGCTGGCAGCCGTGAATTTGAAAACTGGCCACGCCCCCGAAATGATAGCTAATTTGCCGAGAAAATAAGGCCGAAATGTTTATGGTTTGGATTTTGAAGCACTTTAAAAAAATAAACATTTAGCTCTGCATTAATTTTAATTTATTTTTATATAGGCCTACATGATCATGCTAAACCAAAGTGCAAAGGCAAAAAAAGCAAAAGTTGCACATTTAAATACTTTCTGTTTAGCCTTTAGTGGAATTACTGAATTTTTCATGCCGCGATTTCCTTTAGTTTTCATTAATTAAAGTTTCCTATTAAATATCCGCTTCTCTGCTACCACATGGCCACACATCCACACGCCCGCCCAATCGACCCTGTTTTTTGCAAGCGGCTTAAAGAGCATCAAAATGACAAAGGACGTTGACTCGGGGCCGTGGAACGCCTTGTGATGGTCATCTACACAGGTGGTCGGGTGGAGATTCAATTAATCCACTCTACTACCTTACGTGAAATAGCCAATTAACTTCAAACTTGTCAAGGATATAGGAGCATTATGAGGTCTGTAAAGGTCCAGGTTTCCCAACACCTGTGATTAATCACACAACGCTTGGATTGTAGTTGGTTAACACCCTGGCACTATCACCTATGATATAATATATTTTGATTGGCACATTACCGGACACTAACATAGATAGCCATCTGAGAACTAATTAAAGTAGTGCTTCTATATCTCTCTGTAAACAATACCAACATTCCCTTACAGTGTCTCTGATTTGCCCATCATTACCTGATATACCTTCAATTACCACTCAAAATAGTGCTTAGATGCCAATAATAAGGCAGTAGTGCCCACGGGTTTAAAATTAACCAGTGGGAATACAACAAAGGCGCACCGAGGCTCATGAAAAACATAATGGTTGTGTGTGTTTGCACAGAGGAAACTGTGATAACTGCAATGAAGTTTCTTTTAGAAAAATGCAGAAACAGCATGATTGGGCAATTCCTTCCTTGTGACAAGAGAACTAACGTAACCCTCTAAAACAGGTACAAATATGCAAGTTTAACTGAGATACCAATTGAGCTTGTTGTTATGTTAACACTCAATCATAATGATGCTTCCGTGATTGTCATTTGTTCAGATGTGAACGACTTCCCACCCAGAGCCCACCTGGATTCACCATGACTGAATTTGAAGGCGGTTGTATCGACTGTCAAATTCCTGATACTTTTCCAGGTATGATTACATACTAGATGAGCTAGAGTTCAATCCTGCTCCCCATTCCAGAAAGAAACAGTGCTAAATTTTGTGGAATATTCAAAAAATATGAGGCTAGTACAACATATGAAAAGTAACTACTCTGGCCATAATTTCTTGGACATAACAAACGCGTGCGTTGGCTCGTGACTGCCGTCTACGTGCCGCCCTATGGTGCGCCGTTTTGGTGTGAAAGCTGGCGTACGTTCAAAACTGTCCAAGAAATTATGAGAGCCAGAGTATAAATCATATCCTATATAGTGTGACATAAATTTAAGAGTGATTGATTGGTCATCGATCGGAAACTTGATCAAGTTGATAACAGAATAGATTGCCCTCGGCCAAGAACATATCGGGCTCGTCTTGGACCAACAGCCTGATATTTGATCCGAGCCTCCGTTTTAATTTTCTGTAATCAACCTTTAATCACTCAGGCCTTACTTGAACATATTTTGGTCATTACCCGGACTTGCAAAAAAAAGTTGCCATAACCCACAGTTTGTAGTCCAAATTGGGCAACTTTGGATGGCTAAAAAAGTGTGGTGCTAAATTTAAGTGTCACATCCATCTATCTAGAACCTTATACTTAGAGCAACTTACTTGTTTCCATTCGCTTTTGGCACATTTTCCTTAATCACCAATTGTGGTGGAGAACCTCGAACTGGCAGCAATATGATGGGAGCATTTACATAAACTCTTAGCATTGATTCCTCTCTCTCCAAAACCAATGGACTTTACTATACTTTGTCTTTGTCTGAATTATGAAGTGACCGCTCGCGTATACCCAGTGCCGTCTTTCGGTTGTAGTGCGCCTTGTGCTTTGCGTAACGCGCTCTCGGAAATCGGTACACTGTATACGCCCGCGTCGCTACTTCATACTTCGGCTGGACAGAGTATAGTTCTAGAGGTGATTATGTAAAAACCCTCATTGTTTGACGCCAGTCGAGGCTCAAACTGCCAAAAGGGCAATCATCAAAGGGCAAATAGAGACCAGTGGTTAAAAATTGAGTAAGTTTTTTTTTACCCTTGGTCCCACAATTGGGAAAAAATTTGTGGACACTGACAAACACATTATCCTAAAGCCCCAGGTTCACACTGGAGATCGATTGCACTGGGATTGCCCGCGATTGAGAATCGTGCGAGCGTCCCATTCCATCGTAGATTTGGTGCATCGTGTGTAGCAGTCACCTAATAAATCATCTACATCATCTACGTAAACGGGTGGCACGATTGGTGGGTGGATCAACGTGGCACAACATTCTTGGTGGTGACACGTGGTGGCACAACGGTCCTCACATAGCGCGCAATTGGTCTATATACGTGCGATTATTCGCAGACACTCTCGATCGTCCGTACATAGTCGTCCACCAATCGTGCTATTAGTCGCACCACTCTAAAACAATGACCAATCGGTAGATAGTCGGCGACTACATCGACTTGACGTCCACCATCGCACGACCAAATTCGATTGTAGGCGATTGTAGGCGATTGTATGTCAAACCTTGGTTCAATCGCAGAAGGTTTTTGAACGATGACCGAAAACCTCTCTGCGACAGGATGGACATGTGCGACTCCCGTTGCCACAGCCCACGATCGTCGCCGATCAGTGGCACACCTTTTTTAAGATTGCCGAAGACTGCTTGCGTTTGCCATCGCAACTAGTCGCATCCTAGTTTTGTAACCTGTCGTATCTCCAGTGTGACTGGGGCTTAAGGATTTATCCTGTTGGTATAAAGCCTACAGTACTGTGTCACTAACTTTTATCAGCCTTAAGGTTTTTTAATCACCCCTGACGAGGAAATCCCTTGTTCTGACGGTTATCAACTGGTCCGTACATTACAGACTCATCTTTTTTTTTTTTTTTTTTTTTTTAATATTACGTTTTTTTTAATAAATATGAAATTACATGACTAAAAATTGAATATTACAAACAACAAATGCAAATAAAGGATGAGATTATGAGAGACTTATGTTCAAGAAAGTGTTTTGGCAATAAGTTTGCTTAAATAAAATTGCTGCAAATCACAGGCACTAGGGTTATTAGATAAATAGACCCAAAATGCATTTAATTTCATTTTAATTGTGGAACAATTTATTCTATGTTGTTTTCACCAAACAATTTAAAATATCAAAAGTCAAAATACAGTAACATACACAAACCACTTCCCCCAGTGATTTTCAGGAGACTAATGTTTTGTACGTTTAGTGACTAATGCCACATACCAACACACAAACATGCACACAACACACACCACACAAACACACCACACTACTACTTGTATTTATAGTACAACTGGGGGCATTTGTGTTTTTCCACATAAACAGGCCATACAGAAACTATCTCTAACTGCCCAAATGGGTACATCCCCCCCCCATTAGGTCCCCAGATGTTTGGTGATTATCAGTTCACACATGCACACACACACGTACACCACACACACTCATACCATATATATGCATAATGTACGCATCAGGGACAACCTAATTATAGGAATCCAATCCGTGTTTTTTGATGGGAACATTTTTCCAAGAAAATCCTTTGCAAGTCATTAACAACATAGTCCTTGTCAAAACATAGCACATTTAAAATTAGTAACAAAATGTAAAGTCTTTTTAGCATCATTCTCTTCCAAAATAGAAACTCCTTAGCAAGATATCATTCAAAGATCAATTTCTTTAAATTTAGAGAAAAAAATTTTATTGATTTTTTAGTTTTTTTTAAACAAATTAAAATACCCTAAATTCCAAAATTAGAAAAAATAAAACCACCTATTTCTTGCCAATTTCTAACACATGGGGTTCCAGGCTCCCATCTTTTAAAATGGAACACATCAAGAAAGAAAGCAAAATCTGAGCTCTTGTGGATTGATCTTAACCAACTCCTCCGATATCTCATTTTAACTAATGACACAAGTGATGAAAAGTTAATCGTCATCTCCAACGGATTAAAGATCAACTGCATTGGTAATTCTGTAAACATTTCTTCATTGTAGCACAAGGTCCTTTTTTCATGTTATACCCTGCATTCAAAATTCTTATTTTATTGTGATTAAAATAGGTTATTTATTGCTTATTTAAAATGAAACAATAAAATGCGTATTTATTGCTTATTAAAACAGGTTTCTGTGTATTAATTTTACAGAGCAGATACTTGATCCTACTCCCCAACATAATGGATATCTGCCAGCATACTTGTGCCCATCAATAAAGGCACACTGCATGGTTAGCAAATTTAACTCAAGGTATATATACAGAGACTTGCTTTGCGGTATAAGGTATGGTTCTGTTTTAATGAAGAGTTTCATTTCAATTTACAATTGTAATCTTATTGTAGTTTGCCCAATTTTTTTGTAAAAGGCACACTGCATAGGTTTAGCAATACTCAAGAGTAAACGAGACTTGCTTGTGTCGGGTATAAGGTATGGTCTTTGTTAATGAATAGTTAAGTTTCAATTTTAACAATTTGTATCTTTTGTAAGCTTTGCCCCAATTTTTTTGCAAAAATGTCATATTTCTAAAAAGGCAAGTGTGTATGGACAAAACTGGCATGTTGATCAGGTAGCCCAAAAATAAGCATCCATGCTGGTAGCACATAAATCCAGTAAATGAGGTGTAGGGTTAAGGTTTAGTTCGGTTTAGGTTCAGGTTTTGGAGTAGTGCAGGGTTTAGGGTGAAAGTAGGAATTAGTTTAGGGGTTGCTTTTAACCCCAGATACCTCAAACAATTTGAGGAGTAAATGACAAGCTTTCTGACTCCAAAAGACAGCAAAATGTTTGATATTATACAAAATAACTACGTGGTTAGAAGGAAAAAGGGCACACTACTTCCCCGAGGTTAAGCGGGATTCGGGGCCTATCACCCCAAGCTGAAGGTGAGGGGTGGTGATAGCCCATAGCATTACCATGGAAATATTGTACCCCTATTTTCCGCTAATATAAGCTAGGTTAGTTTTTGTTTATTGAACACCTCACTGGGACTCTGGGAAGGGAGGTTGTATGGAAATAGTCAAGCTATCGCCCCAGGGAACTAGCCACGCTATAGGAATCAGCCAATGAAATAGAAATGAATTTTATTTATGAATATAGTCATGAGAGGGTAATAATATACAAATACAATGTAATGCATATCGGTTATGTATAGGGGGGGATTAGGGTAAGCTACTAGGATTTGGGGTTATAATTTTAGGTAATGTTGTGTTTGCATGCCATAAAATCTGGGGAAACTGGAAAGTTCCTTCCAGGGAATTTGGATGGAAATTTTTAATTCATAAGTGTTGGATAAATGAGGTAAGTTTGACATTCCAAATGAAAAACTGCTTAATGGCATGAACTTCTCTGCTTTCAGGAAAATTGAGTTTGCTTCCAATAAATATTTTTTTTCTAGGGCCTGGGTTTTAGATTAATTTAGATTGTTTTGACGCAAATAATTCCAAATTTGCAATATTCTGTTAAATTCTCCAAATGTAGGATCAAATTTTTGTAATATCACAAAGATTTGACTTCCTCGAAGTATCTTATGTAAATCCTATACTGCTTCTGGCATTTGTATGCTCTGAAACAATTGTATTTACACTACCAGTTTTGATGTTTTTGATCTGCAAGGCTGTCTGACTCATTTTCAGAGATTTCCCCTTTAATTTCAACCAGTACCATCTGTTTAACATTACATTTCTAGCATTGCATTGGACCATCCTTCCATGAACTCTCTCCGGTAGTCTTGTCTGAAATCTTAAAGGAGGAAGATAAAAGTGTTTCCACAGTTTCCACATCCCATACGTTTTGAAATCGACCCCTCCTGGGACTCTGGATAAAAATTAATGTAATTGAATTCTTAACAGCACACACTATGCAGCGAGGTGCAAATGGAACTTATATTTTGATGACCCACATACCTACTTCATGCATCTCTGTGTATTCTGCTTTTTATGCCACCATAATGTGTGAGGAATGAGTCTAATGGCATTTACATTTCCAGCTGTGCATTTGCAGGATAAATTTTCTGCAACTTGTTTTAGAATTATTAGGTATTAGTAAAACTTGCTCTGTTACTAAGGGTTGGGAAAAAATTGACAAATTTTAATTTGGAAATTAATAACTCTAGGCCCATAGGGTTGGTTAAGTTGACTTTTTTCTGTATATAATGATCATTTTTTATAAAATCAGATTTAGAAATCACCCAAAGGGATTTCTTCTATTCAAATTCAATTCTGCAGTGTGTTTTTGTGTAATTCGCACATATTGCCCTGATAAAGGAAATACAAACTTATTCCAACAGTATTGGGTGACACTGAAATTAAAAGGTTTGGGGATGAAATTGAACAAAAAAAAATGAATGGCTTAAAAGAAATTCCCTTTGAATTGGACCTAATTAGAACAAACACAACATAACTATACTGGCAGATTCCTGTACACCTGTGTAAAAGCGATGACTGCCACAAGAAGTAACAGTGAGCCACTTTTGAGTACAGTGGCATGTAACATTGAGCCATTTATGATGCAGTGGCTGGACCATGAGCCACTCATGCTGCAGTGGCTTGAGAAGGAAAATTTACCCACTGTATGAGCAGTGGCTGCACAGTGAGCACACTTTTAAGACAGAAGAAAAGGCACTTATGATGCAAGCCACTTTTGATGCATGGCTGTAATATGAGGCCACGTGATGCAGGACTGTAGAATTGAGCCCTTTTGATGCAGTGGCTAAAAAATAGAGCCACTATATGAGCCAGGTGGCGTGTAAATTGAGCCAATCTGACTGCAGTGGCGTTGAACATTGACAACTTATGATGTATTGGCTGCAATATTGACCCACTTCTTGATACAGTGACTATAACTTGTAGTCACCTGTGTGCAGTGGCTATAACATTGAGCCACTTTTAATGCAGTAGAAAACGTCACTTATGATGCAAGTCTCTTTTGATGCTGTGGCTGCAACATTGAGCTACTTATGATACAGTGCCTGCAACATATAGTCACTTATGATGCAGTAGCTGTAACATTTAGTCCCTTTTGATGCAGTGCCTGTAACATTTAGTCATTTTTGATGTAGTGGCTGCAACATTGAGCCACTTATGATACAGTGGCTGCAACATTTAGTCACTTATGATGCAGTGGCTGTAGCATCGAGCCACTTATGATACAGTGGCTGCAACATTTAGGTACTTATGATGCAGTGGCTATAACATTGAGCCATATTTAATGCAGTGTTTGTAACATTGAGCCACTTATGATGTAGTGGCTGTAACATTGAGCCACTTATGATGCAATGGCTGTAACATTGAGCCAATTTTGATGCAGTGGCTGTGTAACATTGAGCCACTTATGCTGCAGAGGCTGTAACATTGAGCCACTTTTGATGCAGTGGCTGTAACATTGAGCCACTTTTGATGCAGTGGCTGTAACATTGAGCCACTTATGCTGCAGTGGCTGTAACATTGAGCCATTATTGTTCTTGTCCTTATTTTTACATGTTACATGTATATTGATTTTGTTAATTAAGTT
>JAMKCH010016400.1:0-60829 GCA_023653785.1 Ophioderma brevispina
GTGGGTAGTTTAAAATTATCACAGACCGCCGCAGCTGTTCCAAAATCCGCGAGTGTTTCGCGCTCATTCCACCAGAGCTATCGAGAGCTCTTTCGCCTTTCAGCGGCGCGTCCCCTGCCCGACATCTGCGCAGGCGGTTTTCATGCGCTCCTCAACTACTTTCACTACCAACGTACCTTCGACACGTCAACCAGAAGAGCTCGATTTGCCCGAGCTGTCCTACACGATCGGACTCTCAGGACAATTAATGTTAAGTGCAAAATCTGCGTCGCCCCGGGTGTCTCATGATTTTGCGCTGTTATTTTAGGTCTTGAGTCGAATTGCTGTCCATTCGATTCATTTCGGATTCACGCACTCCTGATGTTTACCGTTGCATCCTGCACCGCCTCCTAGTACCTGTGCTAATCTGGCTTGTTTATGCCATTTGTCATCAACATCGATTGGAAGGTAAGCAGATTCCTGTATGAGTCTGTAAGAACAGTGTGTTCTAATGACTCTTAAGAAGCTTGCTTACCTCTCCGATGTTGATTCTCGGCCCGTCCCGCCCCTGCAGGATGTTTATCTTGTCGAGGTAAGACGAAAAGAGAAAGTGAATTGTGGTATGACGTCCTTGGGGTGTGATGTCATACAGGTTATCGAAATGACTATATTTATGTGGGAATATATTTTCATGGGCGGTTCTGCATCTTCCTAAAATACTATGCATTTGTACATCACATCGAGAATGTACGCAAGCATTCCTTACGAGTCATAAACACCACGTTTCTTAACATTACGTTGACGTGTTAAATAAATGCGACTGGCAGGGAGGTTTATAAACACTAGATTTGAGTCATTCGTTTCAGTTTATTCTGTTGACGACGATTATGATTTTTTAGAGAATTTGCATACAAACTCTTGTCAATTGAAATAGTGCTTCAGTTTGAACTTTTATAGGAGGTATTCTAAACAACTAAACACATTAAGATTTGCTAAACCATGGTGCTAACACATAAAACATTGTTAAATATGTTCATGTTGCTTGTGTGACCTTTAATGTCTCTGTTAGTTTTTTGACGTAACGTGTGATAAGGTTAACACTTGGAGTTGACGAAAATCTTGACTGGCGGCCATCTTGAAAAATAAAAAATAAAAAGCCCTCCTTTTTTTCACAAAAACCCGGACGATAAACATGTTTTAGTTTTTACTTGGCCTAACCTGTGCGGGGTGGATCCATTCTAAACACAAGCCCAGATTTAGTCAAATGTTAATCTTGATCAAGTTTTTTAACCGGAGTCCAATCACTGAGTGCATTTAGCGGTAGCGTTCAATCCTAAATTTAGACATCTTCATTGGTTTCTAACACGTAGGCCTAAACCCAAAAGATTTAACAAAAAAAGCCTATTTTTTTTGTGGTGTTGTCGAGTAATATTTTCTTATTCCAAAACTGCAGAGAACAACAACACTGTAAAGGTTTATTTCTGAGTTATATCTAACGGACAAGGTCGAAATCGCTGTATTCTATTATTTGAGGCTTGGGTCCTCCATTGTCTGCGGACTCGAATCTGGTGGTAACATCAAGATCAAACTTTGGCACCTTTCCGGTTTGTTTTGTTTTACGGCACAGCGTTCGTCGTATGACAATGCATTAATTATGCCATATCATGAATGTGTACCAATAAATATCTACGAAGCACCTTGTAGGCCAACGATTAGACTGTGTCCCATCCTGGGAAACTGATTTACTACTCCACTTAAACATGCTGGTGTGGGAGTATATCAGTTGAAATGGAGTTGGTTTCCGCTATCGCGCGAAACCGCTCTCGCAGGCTAGCGCTCGGTTCCGCTCGCTTCTCTCGTCAGTGCTCCCCTAAACCGATTCTTTAATAATAATAATAAAATAATAATAAAGTCGTGATATAGCGCTAATGCAGAGCCTCTAGCGCTTTACATAGAATGGAGCAATAATAAAAAAATATTAATACGACAAATTACAAAAAATAGAATAAATTCCTAAGTTGAAAACAACATGATATACATCAATTATACCCAATTCAGAATACCTTTAAATTTAAGTATAAATTCAAACATATATATTGTGACCAACAATAGAAGAGAAAGACAACCCAGTGCCCTCCCTACTAAGAACATATGGGGATACACCGAATCTTTCAGCTGTGAGGTCTGTTTGTTTTTAAAAAATGTACCCACAGCGACATCGGTTTAATCTTGACTTTCCGGATTCAGACCTCTAACCCTTTACCAAAGACTTATCCAACGAATACTATGGCCTGCAGTGAATGGTTCGTGATCTGATAATTTCTTTAAACATCCGCATTTTATGGATGTGACATCAATGAAGACTGAAGAGCCAGTGGGTAGAATAGTAATCAAATTAATACCACCTGTCATTATTTTTTTCACACAACCGGTTATCCCGTGTGGAGATGTAAGCCCGGTGTGAAGCAGATATAGTCCGGTGGGAGCCATATCCGGGCTCCATAGACGATAACGGAATTAAGCGTGAAACTAATGTTGCGTAAAGAGTCACTGAATCGATTGCCCTATTGTTCGGACATCGCGGGCGGGTACACTACCAGGGATTCCGAGTCCAGCCTTGTGGTCTGTGTGTAAAAACTACTATGCCATCATCTTGTGTGTGAAATCATATGGAGGGGAAGGGTGGGTTGTTGGATAGGGGAAGGGTGGGTTGTTGGATGGGGAAGGGTGGGGTTTGTTGGATAGGGGGAGAGTGAGTTGTTTGAGGGGGCCAGGTGGGGGTGTGGCGGGGTGGGGTTGCACCAGGGAGGGTGCGTTTTGTGGTACATCAAGGTAGGGTGGGGGTGACCCATGTGACCTTCATAACCCATGAAATTCCCGTGGGACCTTTGTGACCTTGTAAACCCCATGGACCTCAGGGACCCTGGTGACCTCATGTGACCCTGGTGCCCACATGTGACCCCCATGTGACCCTATGTGACCCATGTCGTGACCTCATGGGACCTTGGTGTCCTCATGGGACCTTGGTGACTCATGGGACCCCTGGTGACCTCAGGGACCCCTTGGCGACCAGCCTGTCACACTTTTGGTCACATTTACAAGTCAGTGGTATCGGGGAGGGGTTGGGTGGGCTTCAGAGAGGAGGGGGTGGGAGTTGCCTAGCAGGGTTCGGTGTGTCGGGGAGGGGACTGGTGCCTCGGAGGGTGGACCTTGGTGACCCCATGTGACCTTGGGGCAATGTGCTTGTGAACCCACATGACCTCAGTGACCTTGTGTGTGTGACCTACATTGGCTTGAGTGACCTGCTGTGACCTTGGTGACCTGCATGTGACCTTGGTGACCTCATGTGACCTTGGTGACCTAATGTCACCTTGGTACCTCATGTGACCTTGGTGACATCATGTAAACCTTTGCGACCCCATTCCACAAAACAAGGACGACCAGACAACACCAATGGTCCAACAACCATGTAGGTATGTTTTGTAAATTGACACAGAAATTCAGCATAACTGTCCCTCAAATTCAAGTTATATACATGAAACAGATTTTTAGGATATTACGGTGGTAGGAGGTACTTAAATTGCTGTTTCTTTCATGCTCACACCAATTTGAACCCCCAACCATATCTTTATACGATGGTTTATTCTTGTCTTGTTCACCCTAATGTTCAGGGAGACGTTTGAAAAATGCGTTCTCCATGCTTAGAATTGACACTCGGCACTACCAGTTTTCACTGTGTAGGGCCGTTCCCGAAATGCTATAGATTACACACAAAGTTTGGGGGCCGAACCCCAGGTTACTATTAACTCAACAGTACAAATGTGTAAGGTTAGGCTTTGTACTTTGTGTCAAAAATCAAATAATTCTAAATAAAGAAATAAATCAGTTTTTTTTAAATTTCTGCCACATATCAATTATGCAGTTTATTCCTTTGAGGCTGTGCCAAATTCATAGGGTAGCACAATAACTAAAATGTGATGTGAGATGGAAAACCCGCAGCAGCGCACAGGCAGTTTGAAAAAAAAAGAAAAATACTTTAAATCTGTATATGTTGTATATTATTTTTTCAAATGAATAAGGCATAAACTTTTGATATGTGTTATTCATATAAGAAAGAAGTAAAAAGTGATGGAACTTTATTATTTCGAACTTTGGCAATGTGATAGTGAAAACTCAAAATATAAATTTTGCACCATGTGGCGGGTTATCCCAGATCGCATCACAAATTCTTTCCAAATCAATCATGGACATGTCCTTCCATAGTCATATGGTCATAGGACATGAAATACATTAAGAGGGAGTTTGGAATCGGTAAGAAAGAGGGGTGTTTGGAAAAGTGGAATGGGTAGGAAATGGGACGATAGGGTTGTTGCGGAAGAGTGGGGGAACGATGAGGGTGTTGACCGTTGGGAACAAGGAGGGTGTTAGGAATGAGGGTGTGGGGAATGGGAGTTAGGATGTTTAAGGAAAGGGAGCTAGCATTGGGGAAGGGAGATATTGGGAGGGAGAGGAGATATAGGTAAGCGTAGGTGGGTGGGAGTTGGGTGGGGTGGGTACATAGGATGTTGGGGGAAAGGATGTAGGGGGGTACTTGGGATGATGGTAAAGGGGGGTAGGGTGGGTTTCAACATATTTTTGCTTGCTGTAGATACAAGATGAGTGTGACCTAACTTAGATTACGTGTATGGCACATCAGGGTTGGCTTCGGGGAGATGGCACCAAGAATATCAAAATCAGAATTTTAAACCGGTTTTAAGCAATACTTGCATATTTTTGTTTACCTACAGAGTTATCATTGACATTTTTCCCCTCCTAATCTGCCGCCACCCCTGTTCTATAAATTGTAAGCGACGGTACATGGGCATCGTTGAGCTCTCGTAATTATTCAGGTGATTCCTTCAATACCGGCAGGTAGGTGTAAGTGACCCATCCTCTAAGAAGAAAATTCCAAAATTGAAAATTTTAAGACATAAATGATGAAAAACCGTTTAAGGTAAGCACAAAATGTGTGCATTTGTAAATTTTGCGATAATTCAAAAGTTATGGGAACCTTTTATTAATATTTAAAAAAAATAAGTTGAAAACTCTGAATGTGGTTTTGAAACTTAAAATGAACGATTCACGCAACTGTGGCTTTTTGCCATGATGAACTGATCGGTTTTACGTCATGTAGACGTGAGTGCAGGACAGAGACAAAAAATTGGGGGCACACTACACCACACATGAAACAAGAACATACAAGCAGTATACGTTCTATTTAGTCAAGTGTTTCAATCCATAGTTACATGCCACCATACCTCATTGTGTGGTACTTAGTCTATAGTCTCCAAATTCAGCTCACAATCAGCTTATTGCGCCTCTCAATAGACTGTTATATGAAAAATTTATGTTCTAACTTGGGTTGTATCTTGAGTTATCTTGCATTTCAGAACTGAGAGTAGAGTGGCACAGTTTGTTGTAAGGCTTTTTTCAAAATATCCAAAATTGATTTGAACTTTCATATAACTTTAAGTAACACTATTTTATAATAAAATGGTTGCCCGAAAGTGTCCGAAATGCAGTTTGTTAATTCAGTAAGAAACAAATAACTGACACAATTTTGCTTTCAGGGTATCATGGTACACATTGAAAAAAATGGTAGACACCAAAATTATTTAATGCAAAAAAGTGATCAAAATAGTTTGTTAAAGGTCCATGGCCCCCGATCGCTATAGTCTCGTCCGCAGGGGACCCCCGACTTACGGAAGTGGTCCCAAAAAAATTTTGGTTATCAGAAAGAAAGCTTCTATTTTTCTCATTACCCTCTGACATTTTAGGGCTAAGGATTTTTGGTTTGGATGTTATTGAGCAAACGTGCCCCTTTTTGTCGACCAATATTAATTTTACAAAATACTCTATGGGATTTTCAAAAATCACGTTTTTAGCTCTTCACATTCAAACACAGGTTGCACTATTGGCCGCGAAACTTTTCAGATGGAGTTTTGGGGTGAAGGCCAATTATCAAGATGAAAAAATTATAGGAACTTAAGCGGCCATCCCCCTTGTAAGTGTCTGCCAAGGAGTGGTAATGGTTCCATATTCAAAATATCTATTTTTTTTTCTCTTATTTTGGCAAAAATTTGTATACAAGGTGAGTGAGAAAAGAAAAAATGGTATTAGGAAAAAATTGTTCAAAATCATTGTTGAAACCCATGATACCTCCGCCGTATCATATCTGTGTTTTGAACAACAAGAACTTTGATATTTTATGCTTGAGCATCATCAGACTTCTTTGAGAACAAATTCTATTTATTTTTGGTTGTGAATGCATAAAAATTTGTAAATGTATGTACATGGATAAACGAAAAACAGAATAATATAACACCATAACAATTGGGATTTTTTAATTCATGCACACTTGAGCAGTCTTAAAAAGGACTTTGTTCATACAAACACGCTCTGCTCTGTATTGGAAGGTTCTCTAAGAACAGATTAGAATGCCAAATGAGTCAAAAGGAAAAGAAGATTTAATATGGAAAAGTCATCTTAGATACTTATTATTCAGGCAATGCCTTCAATATGTACATGCATTTGTCGCTTAGGAAGTTCTGGATACAAAAAAATACACCAAAGGTATAAACAGTTTAAACTAAAATGTTTTGAAAATATATGGGACAGATATTTTACATATCACCCCAAAAAAAATGACATTTTTTAAATTCATACAAAACTCGGATGTACATTGACCAAGGGTTTTGTTTTGTTTATTCGAAAGGTTCAGAGGCTTTATGAAATTACCAACATTGATTGTACCAAGGCAGGCCCTTTAGGAATGTTTTCTTTAGAGAAAGAAAGAATAGACCTGGGAACAGATAATTTACAAGACGCCGTATGGGAAAGGATGGTGATCCCACTGAAGATGACCCCCTGAGGTGACTTTACCTTTGACCCCTTGTAACTTCAACCAAGATGTCACAAATGTCATAAATGTATTTTACGTGTAACAACTTCCAAGGATCAATATATTGAGTTTCAACCATCAAGAATTGTCAGGGATTGGACCTTTTCACCCCTATAACCTGACCTGGTCACGGAGGGGTCAACTGTACGTGTTCTGTATTTATTTATGCCACAAGGATTATCCCTGCAAATTTCAGCTCAAGCGGAGCTTGTTTGTAGATTTTGAACTTTGACCTTTGAACTTTGAACCTTGGGGGCGAACTATAATAGACTCTCCTTAACATTAATGTTTACAATCACTGACAGCATAACGGTCGTTATCTGTCTTCTATAGGCCGAGATATAACCAATTTGGTCTTTATATGTTTTAGCAGTTTGTTGGACAAAATTGTCCTTTTGACCCCCTAAGACCTTGATCTCGGGTATAAAAAAACCGTAGTGTACTCAAGAAAGAAAAATGCATGTTCCATGCAATCAAAAAAATTCTATTATGCTTAGTTCTGGAGATAAAAATTATGAAAATTATTTACCTGAAAACCGGAAATGACCTACATGACCTGGACCTCCAAAAATAAAAAATTACATTTGCATACATCCAGGTAACATGAAAGCAATCTGAAAGGTAAGTCAATGTACTATGTTTAGGTTTGAGATAAAAAATTTTAATATTTTGGAATATTTTTGGTTTTTGACCGGAGTTCCACCTTTAAGGACCTTTTGAAACCCCACATGCCAGCACAACGACTACACAGGACTCTTCTCTATTAATGTTACATCACGGGAAGTAATAACGGGCTTTATCTGTCTTCTATAGGCTGAGATAAATCCAATTTGGTCTATTTTAACCATTTTTGGCAAAATGGACCTTTGGACCCCATAATTGACCTTTGATCTCGGTATAAAAAACCTCGTACACAACCAAAAATGCATTGTTCCAATTGCAAATAAAAAAAATTAACTATGCTTTAGTTCTGGAGATAAAAATTCTTGAAATTATTTACCGTTAAAACCGGAAATGACATGTAAAGGACCGTGGACCTCCAAAATAAAAATACCTGCATTTTTTACCCCCCCCAACCAGGTAACACGAATGCATATCTAAAAGTTAAAGACACGATCAGTGATTTGCAAAATCAGACGAATAAATCATCAAAAAACAGATTTTTGCCTGTATGTAACACGACAGATATCCTAACATACCTGCAAATTGATAAGCCCAAAACAAGAGCAACATAATAAGTACAGAATCGGAAAATTTAAGTCATAACTGTACGTTCGGACACTTACTTCAACACGTAATTGAATGGGAATCGGATCTTGGAAACACTGCCATTTTCTTCCTTTTCTGTCAATTCTTCAGTTGGAAAAGAGGTAACTTATGTGAATTCTACAGACTATCCTTCACTTTGAAGCTATTCCTGCAAAAATTTCAAATATTTTTCAAATCACTGATAGGTCGTAAGTCACTGTACTAGTTTGAGTTTTGAGATAAAAATTTTTGATATTTTGGAATATTTTTGGTTTTTGGACCGGATTCCCCATAATGACCTTTTGACACCCATGCTGAGCACAACGTTTGTGAAAGGTCTTAAGCTGTTCATAGTATGGTCACGTGACCATGAACGGTGGCATGTAGCAGATAGCTATTTTCTGAAGATTTTTTGAATATTTTTCACATTAAGACCGGGAAGTGACCCCCCTTAATTGACCCCAGATTGACCTCTCGACCCATAACTTTTTGGGAAGGGTCCAAAGCTTACTTCTATGAAGGAGTCCACGTTACCATGCGTGTATCTGTAGGGCTGAAACTTGTAAGCTAAAATGACTTTGACCCCTGTGACCCCTAGATGACCCGGACAGGGGATCAAATCATGTGACATAAATGGGATGCTGCAGCGGTCATTTGGTGTAAGTCTGCGTCAGGAATACGTCAAACAATGCTGTGTAGACGCAGTTAAAGTTTGACAGACAGAAGAAAGAAGAAAGAAGAAATTGACTAGATTGGAGAAGACTGAGCACAGCGAGGTGTGACCTTTGACCCTAAATGACCCTTGATGTCGAAAAATTTTTTGACATATTTCATATATCATAAGGATCCTTTCAAAGTGTCAGCGCCCAATTGGAGCATTTGAAAAGTTGACGTTGACCTCTTACTGACCGTGGACCGCAAACAAAAATATTGTTCAACATGTTAGAATATCATAAGGTTCATTTCAATCAAAATTTCAGCTAATCGGAGCACGCATTTTGAGAACCCTTTGACCTTGACCTTCGTAATGACCGTCGACATCGAAAATATTTTCAAAATGTTTAGATGTCATCAGGAATCATTTTAGTCAAGTTTCCGTTGCGTAATGGCCACGCAGTTTTAGAGTTCCCATATTTGACCCCCCATTGACCCCTATTGACCTTTGACCCTTCGACAATATTGTCAACATGCTTAGAATGTCCTAAGGATCATTCCAGTAAAATTCGCTTCAATTGAGAGCATTTGGAAATTGACCTTGACCTCTTAAGGAACCCTTTGACCTCGAAAATATTTTCAACATGTTTGAATGTCATCAGGACATTTCAGTCAATTTCAAGCTTAATCGGAGCAGTTGAAAATTTGACCATTTGGGACTATTTGACCTCTTGACCTCGAAATATTTTTTTTTTAAACATGTTAGAATGTAAAGGATCCATTTCAGTTTAAATTCAGCTCCATCGGAGCATTTTGAAAATGGACCTTTGACCCCTGATGACCTCCATGCCCTATATGGAATTGATAACCATGCATCTGTGAAGTAGCATCAATCTCCACCTGCATAGGTAGATATGATTTGAGATATTTTAAATTTAGGCCGGAAAATGCCCTTTAATTGACATTTGATCGTATGCTGGGCATAAACTTTTATGAAGGGTCCGAGCTGCTTCATATCCATCGGTCACGTCACCATGCAACATAATATGTAGGAGGAGTAGTGATATTTGGTGTGTGAAAACAACGTTTTTTTGACTAATGTGACCTTACGTGACCTTTGACCCCAAACCAAAATCGGGTCACATATGCTGGAGTGGCCATTGAGATTAATGTTTATGTCCAAGTCCTGTCAAAAGTGCTTGAAAGTGAAAGTATGGGCCAGAACGAGCAAATGGAGTTTACCGGAAAGTTGACAGAAAGAAGAAACCTTACAGAAACAAAGCACGTCGACCCCCCTCGACTAGCTGCAAAGAACGCATAGAGAAACTTATGGCGTCTTGTAACAAATATATGTAATAAAATAACCAAAAGCTTATTTGATCTGTTACCTTTTAAAATGTGTTATAAAATTAGTTAAGAAAAAACAAACCATGTCATTAATGTGTCTCAGCCTACGTGAAACAACAAAATGATCAAAGGATTTTATGATTGCATATGTGATAGGTTTAACACAGACATCATAAATCACCACTGTGGTCATTGTGGTTATTGATGTTCTTCAGATTAAAAAAAAATATAGAGAATGCCAGCAGGTAATGATTCATGGGCAAACATGGAAATTAGCCACTACAGAACTAAGTAGTCAAAAATAAATTTATGATAGTAGGAGAAAGATAATTTTACTCTTCAGGTAGACAAATACACTAACAGGTGAACGAGGATTTTGAGGTCGTGCCATATTTTGTGTCATTTGTAGTTTATTTCATAGAGATTAGACACTCAATAGAATTCGTACCTTGTATTTGGCTACAGAAATGCCTGGAAGTAGAAAAACAAAGGTGCTGTATGCTCATAATTCAATATTAAAAACATAGGCTGAATTTAGTATTTGCTCCTAAACGAAATTATTGAAATGCACATTTTGGGACCCAAACAAAGAGTTCTAAGTTAGTTCTTTGGGGAGGGTATTTTTGATGGAAAAGCTTTACACAATGCAAAAAAATAAGAAAATTTCAATATTTTTCGGGACACCTGGTATGTGAAATCTCTTGTTGCACCTTTAAGACAGACATTCCCAAGTTGGCAAAGGGATTTAGGTGGAGGGTGCTGGGTTAAAGTTTGGTGGGAGTTTGAACCAAGTTGCTTATTTCCCTTGTAAAAGTAGATGGCTATTTGGTAAAGCATATGGTTCAGATTATACCACAAATAAGGGACTAAATAACACACTTTTAGGTAATGAATTGCAAACATAAATGATTATGATAAATACTAAGGCTGGTTTGTATTCTGAAAGGGATCTAACTTTGACCAGGGTTTAAAACAGGTGAGTCCTATAAGTGGACTTTTCCTTTTCAAAATACTGTGAAAATAATGTAACGGGTGAGAAAATCATCATTGTAGGTCAAAAGGCCCATCAATGATGATTTTTCCCCGTACGGCACACCTTGCGTATGTTTGAAAGAAAAGGTCCACTCATGTAGTGACGAGCCCTTGTTTAAACCCAGGTCTAAGTTAGACACCCGTTGAGAATGGCCAGACGAAGATTATACTATGTATTATTAGTTGTAACCCCATTAAACTCCAGTTGGTCACAGTATGCAGACTTGTTCTGGACTTTTGAGCCAATCGGCACTGTGGTAAGAATGTGGTATAAGAAGATGTTTGTAGGGCTGAAGAGTTCAATACGCTTAAAGGGCAACGAGAGATTTCACAATCAGGTTGTCCTTAAAAAAATAAAAAAAGTTCTGACTTCTGCGTTGATGTAAAGCTTTCACCACAAACAAATAACCCATCTGAAAAGGATTAAGCGAGAAGGTTCTTTGGCTACAACAATTGGAAATTCTATTTTCTTTTAGGAGCAATATGACATTCAGCTTAAATCACCTCTCTTTAAGACATTTCTGTAGCATACTACAAGGTAAAAAATCTATTGAGCATCTACTCTATTTAAAATTATTATTTATGACACAATATTTGGGTTCTCAAAATCTCTTGTTGCACCTTTTAAATTTAAGTACGTGGCATTTCAGCTGTTATTGAAAAGGTTTTACATATGTAACTAGTTTCAGAAGGAAATGACTAAAGGGATCATTCATGTGGATTTACCTTGGGAAATACGGTAATTATGTAATAAATTCTCCAAAAATTAAAGCACCAAATGTCAACATATTTGGATTAAGGGCTGGACAATACTGGGACTATAAAGCTACCAGTTTGAAGAAATGACAGCTATAAGGCTATAATAAATAGTACCACTTTAATTTGGATATTGTATTACTAACTTCAGGTTTGGCCCATAACTTAAGTTCAAAACATATATTTTTGGGTCCTTCAAAAAATATTTCATAAATTCACAGTATTGTTGAAGTGTTAGCCTAAAATTCATTAGAGGCTTGAACAGGGTTCCCACTTTGGTTTTCAACTTGAAGTCCACTGGACCCCGTAATTTCCAAATGTTCAGAATTATCTGGTCCAGTGGAATATTTTGTGGTTCCCAGACCAGCCTTCGTAATTGTATGTAGTACTTCTAATCAGGACTTGTCAGTTTCCAAATACATTTTTGTGCGTAAGATTTCCTGATTTCTATTGTGCTATTTGGTGAAACTTTTGAGGTATCACATTTCCGTATTTTAATGTTAAAAAGTTGGTTTTCTGCCAGACAATACAAATAGTATAAATAGCTATTTCAAAACTATAAATTTGGCTTTCTCCTAATAAATACTATTTTGAATGCTGCATTTAGCAGAAATATTATGTCTATAAATTTTACTTTTGAGGATTGGAAACATATATGGAGGTTTGGAAAAAATGCCTTTCAGAGGCTTATAATTTTTGGGTCCAAGTGGACCTCATTTTGTTACTCAATCTAAATTTATTGTGTCCAGTGAAAATTCTGCCTGTCATTTGACACCAAAATCCTACTAAGCGGGAACCCTGGGCTTGAAATGTTCTCAGTTGAGATTTACTGGGTTTTTTCCTCAGTTCTTAATACCTTAACTATCTTGTCTTGCAGAGTTGCAAAGAACATCAATAAATTGATTGATTGATTGATTATATCATTAAATATACTATAAATATTGCAACAGCCCTACTTTTCTCCAAATTTAAATATTCTTATTTTCATTATAATGGAGATCCAGAAGATGTTTTCAGAAAGCCCCACAATTCCAATTCCCATGCAAAATTAGTTAAATACATTATCAGTGACTCACCCGAAAGAGTCAAAATAGTTGTAACAATTGGGACTCAAATTTTCCAAGATTACGGTTAAAGTACTTACCACCAATACAGCTATTTTACTGGTTCTTTGTAGTTAAGTGTTGCAGGGCCCTTAGGCACATGGATTTGAACTTGCCGGCCATTTTTATCCAATACGATTGTTGGATTCCATGGGATTAGCTCCACACGATACAGTAATGTGTTGTGTATAGCCTGGTATTGAAAGTCTATTATGTTCGCACTCAGCTGCACCATTTGTGTGGCTGTAGGGTAACAAAAACAGAGAAATATTGTGTTCATTGGATGGCAGTCATGCAGAGATGGTGCAGTCGGGATTTGACTTGTTGGGATTTCTGTTACAAGTGAATGTATACCCACATAAATTCTAGTTTTCCAAAGAGAAGGAAATTATCAAGGTGGAATGCATTTAGGTCTTGTGGGAGGCGGTTTCAAATGTAAATTAAAATGAAATACAGTTTTTTATTTTTTACCTTTCTCAAGCTTTATGTTATTCATCAGTGAGTAGTATATTATTATTGTTAATATCATGGGTTGTTATTAAAGATAAAATTGCACACAATACACACATATTGACTTTTATCTGCAGTGTAAATCTTCTGGAGCATTTGGGCTAGAGGACGTTCTATCTGGTGATGTGTAATGAATACCTTTTAGTACATGTACTAATGAAGAACCTTTAAAGTATTTTGCTAGGTGGGTCATTGATGGTTCTGTCTGAGTACATTGTGGCTGCAAACAACCGCACGGTTGACATAATTTTTATGTTAAAGTAGATAAGCTTTAAAAAATTGGTAAACACTGGGTTTTTACAGAGATTTAAAGGCTGACTAATTGAAAAATTTTCAATAAGAATATTCAAATTAATGTTTAACAGGTACTTTGTTCTTCCTTATTCCAAGTTTAGTGGGGTGGATGTAGGACCTTGAGGTACAAAGGAGCTTCTGCCCTTGTTTCAGCTTGTCCAATATCTCTGCGGCTGTGAAAACTTATTTTGATCCTGGGTCTTATAATATGCTGATGATGACACAACATAAATGGGGCGGGTCATAATGTTCACTGCTTGATGTGATATAAGTTTCTTCATAATCATGGGGTGATTGATTCTGGCAGCTTGGAGGGCTACTGGGTGTCCTCTGCCTGGAAAGCGGTTTGTATATAGCAAAATGAAAGAACATGGTCAGGAAAACCTCAACTACATCATATACAATGCCCTCTGAAATGGAGTCCACTGAACAGGACTATCTACTAAGCGTGAATAGACCATGACCAGTCACAGCTCAGTCACTAGTGTGTTGTTGTAATTAGCCATGCAAAATATGCACCTACGTCAACTTGCTTACTTCTCTACTTCGGTTGAAATTATAAATCAGTTTGGATCAAACAAAATTATTTAAAAAAATATATTATAGGTACATTGTATTAACAGAACTTGATGATGAGTTGGCTACTATTAGAAGTTAACCATACAAATATCATGTGGTTGTGGTTGTGGTTGGGAAACGTTCTTTAAAGATCTACTCTACCAAAATAATGTAAGCCAACCAAAATGTTAAAAACTACTTTTGACGTAATTATCCCTAACACCACCAAACACCAATAGAACTCATGAGCTATGCTATAAAATGCACTAAGTCCAAAAGTGTGATTGACGCCCGGTGATGACGTCATCGCACCCACACTCATATGGGCACGTATCGCTGGCCGGGCCATTTGACTCCCTCGTGGCTTGCTATCCCTGCTCATGGGATGTGCGCCGGAGGCCCCGGGTTTGAATGCCGCCACGGATGTCCAATCTTTAGCTTCTATCCCTTTACCCCTTCCCTTCCTCTCTGGAGATCTGGCTAGAACCAAAAGGCAGTTTTAGGGTACCCTTCCTTTTTCTCGGATAAGAGGTACCCAAAGTTCATAAGAATATGATCCTTTTTTTTCCTCCCCTATGCTGGCTTTTCAGTGTGACATGTGTGGACGTAATTAATACCCATGTGCCCTATACCACTAGATCTTTTTTTTTCATTTTACAGAGATATCACAAGATCTTAGACCAAGAGTTCATTCACTTTGAGAGCAAAAGGTTTACCATTTACGATAATGTTACACAAATTTGTTTAGGATAGAGAATATTAATATTAGTGTCCACAGCTGTGCCACCCATAGCCAGGCAGCTAATGAGTGTAAAGATCAATTGTCATAAAACGCAACTTACCCACAAGACTGCTTAAAATCTCCACGGGCTGATTTACACCAATTGAAAAGACAACTAGATACCACGGGAGCATGCATAGTGATGTTTACTGCTGGTCTGTTTGTCCAGTGAATGATATATTTCGCTACTGACCAATCAGCCAAGCATGCGGTGCTGACAAGCCGCCACCGCTTGCTTGGGACCTTTCAGACCATCAAGTGGCTATTAATAACTATCAATTCAGCATGCTTACACCAACTTTGCTTACACTGCACCTGAGGTGATGACACGTCCATTTACTGTTATTACATACTTTATGGGTGATTAGTGTAATCAAACGTATAAGGCACTGTAGCTCAGTATTTTCATGATCATCAACACTGAAATAGCTTTATTAATAATTAGCTGGAAGCACTAACGGCTTAGTGATTGTATCGTTTTGCCCGTTTGTATTTGGGGAGCTGTTCCAGCTGTGATGGTAACAGTGAAAGGGTGCGATAAGGACTAGCTGATCATCCCAGTTGCTTAATAGTCTATAGCAATAATAGCATATTTTTGAAGAGTGCCCCAATTTTCAAAAACTTTGAATTTTTTTTAACACTATGCCTGGGGTGGAGGGTCCCTTACCAAAGTATATGGGGGATGTGCATGCTCCAGTGTGTCATTTTTTGTTGAAAATCCTCAGGCAAGGGTCGTTTTTGTCATGAGAAATCCTTAGATCTGGGTCCCATTTTTCCCAAAAACTGCCTTAAAACACTTTTAAAACTGAAATTTTGAAAAATGAGCATATATTTGAGGCAAAATCCTTAGAAATGGGTCTCCTTTTTTGAGCCCACATCCACCCAAACCAAATCTGAGTCCCCAAAGCCACTTAAAGCCACTATCAGTGATTTCTTCAAAATATAAACAAATTGCGTCCCCTATTTTTCATCAAAGCCCACTTTTTACACTGTTGTCCTGGAAAAGGGTGAGTAAAACCGCTGTATGTTGCTAGCTTAACTGTGCCGTATTGAAATGACAATTTTCTACATTGTTATCATGACTTTTTTTTTGGGGGGGAAGCTCTTCCCAATAAATCAAGAATTATCCAAAAAATGAGATTTTCTTCTGATGTGACTTGAATATGTAATTCATGCCTTGCTGTTCTGAAATGTGATTGTATCAAATCTATCGTGAAGTTTGTCCGTTTTACTATACCTTATACACAGGGCGCTCACAATTGACGCGTGACCTCTTGTGCCTAGTTTGTATTTAAAGTATACTGGGGCTTTTACTAGTTAGCCTCACTGCTGGCCAAAGTTTATGCTCAAATACAGCGGAACTTTCACAGATCAAGGAAATGTTTTCTTTCTTCATGCATGGTTTGCAAATTTTATAATAAAATGTCATTCGGAAGATATGCGGTGCTTTTCATTTATGAGACCCCCGGATGAGACCATGTCCAGGACCATATCAGAACTATCCTTCTTTAAATACCCTGCACAGCGAATGTAATTCACTCTAACATTTTGCCTGAGTACGGACGGAGGACCGCTATATTCATGAGAGCCGTAATAAAAAACGATTTGACCTATATGTTCTTGGAACTTTCTGTCAATCAAGCCCATGCTTTCCTTATTTGGTATGCCAAACAAAGGATCGATTGGCCCTTGGGAAGGTACGCGGTTGATGTTGTATGTAATGACTTCCTTATGGCCAAAATACACCGATCAACCCAAGTTAGGCTGCATGTTAGGGCGCGTTTTTACTCAAGTGTGGGCGGTTCTCGGCTTTCATTGTCGCTGAGGGCAGTCACATGGCTAAAATTAAGCCTGCGGTACAGGTCACTGGGTTAGGACCAATAATCCAGTTTAGTGTGTAAAGGTCGTGGCGTTTTTTGCCGTGGAGATAACTGCCCGTGTTGTGTTTCACGGTATGTGAAATCAAATTCGCTGGGTTTCCATATTATCTGGTGATGCTACTAATTGGTCTTCAAGTCCCCTGTGGAAACCCTATTGGTTTCACTGTCACCCGTGTCAAAGTAGCCACTGGCGTTTGACTTATTCATTGTTCAGTTAAGGAGAATTAAAAAAAGTGTATGTTTTAAACGTCTGGTTTAATTTTGGTGCCACAAGGGGCATGGTACCCTTTTATTTTGCTAGATTTTTCACCATTAAAAATGCCCAATATTAATCCACTGTTTTAATTAGTCCACTGTTTTTATAATACTCGTATAACCTTGATTTATCACTTTTGTTTTTGCTTAACTTTGTGGTCAAATGAACAGCTTTTTTAGACAACTGTTTTAAACTGTTTTGGGTGACATGCTTGTCTGTACGGAATAAGCCCAAACTATAATGACTTTATTGTGTTTATTTGTTTAATTAGGGTGCTGACTGTCTCTATTTTTATGCTATTGTGTCAAAATGAACTTTTTTAACAACTGATTTTAGCGTTCCTTTGGGTGAGGGGCTGTTCCTTTAACGATAGCCCTAAGACTACCGTAACCACTCGGGTATAAGCCCACCCCCCTCAATTGGGAAATTTACTCAAAACTAGGGGTGGCTTATACCCCCTGGGCTGGGCTAGAACTTGGGAAAAATATCACTCAAAAAATCCAATAAATAAGGTTTTTAAGAGCATAATATTCACCCCGGGAAAGGTGCAGTCTGCACTTTATTTGTAACAGATAAACATGAAAAAAAAATTCTATGCTTTCAGTTATAAATTCTGTTCCTCAAAGCCAGCAACCACCCCCTTTATTGCGTTACTTTGATAGATCCAAAGTTTTTTTATCAAGCTCGATTTTTCAAAACAGAATTGTCGCTACGTGTTGATGTCTATCCAAGGGGGTATTTCGCCGTCAAAACAGTGACCATAGACGCACACACTCCGATGTCAATCAAATGAAGGCGAGGGCAGTGCCATCGGCGATCATCACAGAACGTACGCAGACACACTCGGCTAATGCCACACACAAAGATAGTCGGCTGTCGTACTTACAACACAAAAATGAAACTGAGGCCGTGCTGGCTGTGCTGCCCGCAACCGCCAACACAAAGGTTAACTGCTGTGCTTGCTACGTGAGTACCGCCAACACAAATAAAGGTTAACCGGTCTTTCATATGACGACCCGCAAGTTCCCGCGCAAACTGGGTTTGTCTGCTAATTGGCTGGAGGATACTCGGCGTTCATTCCGTTCAAATGGAAAACACCATTAAGTTTGGGGGTGTTGGATGGCTTTGGATTTTCTTTTAAATAATAACCTTCACCAAAAAGTTTAAATCTTATAATAATGTGTGAGCGGTGCTATACATTAATGAAATCAAGATCGAAAATGGAACAGGGGAAAGCCCTTTAATGTAGCAAATGTAGCTATGGAAGAAATGCCTGCGAACGAATGTATCAAAATGGGCTGTTTTGAAATGTAGCTTTGCTGGCAAGAAAGTAGCTCGTCATTGCGTCCGAGTGTAGCTGTATGGGTCAGGTAAGGGTTTAGTGTAGCTAACTGAACAGTGAACTAGTAAAATACGGGTCAGGACAGTAATGTTATATCAACATGTTCTCTTACTGTTCCCTCTAAACAAATATTTGCAAAGAAACTACTCGCATTCAACAGAAGGGAACATTTGCGGGATTTTGGCCGCCACGCGCCACCACCACCCTTACTTGTTGAATCAAACACCTGTTCTAAGTAAGACTTGATGGATCATCGAAAATCACTTTACTGAACAGCAATAACCTTTATTGATATCACACATACAAGTGATTCTTTATTTTTTTAACCCTATTGTATTGTGACATAAACATGTATACAAGTAATCAATTTTATTTTTTAATCAATGCACCACCTACCAGATGAGGTTAGCGTCGTGGATTGGCGGTCCTACTCGCATAAATGACTTGTAAAATGGTGCTGAACACTGCATTTGAATCGGGGGCCCCGCGTTCCATATAGCTTGAAGAAAGGGTTAAGGTTTGAAATATCGTCAGTAATCCGCCCGTGTAATGTGTCCACATGCCAAATTTACCAACCTGGGCTGATACCCCGGGTGCGCTAGTTCCTGCATTTTCTTTGAAAATTGGGGGTGGGCTTATACCCGAGGTGGGCTTATAAACCCGAGTGTTCGGTATATTTCGTTAATTGGGTGATGTTTTAATTAGGGTGATGGGCTGCCATCTAAGATCTATACAATAAAAGGCTCATGACTTTTTAGGGCAGTTAATGAACCCTTTTACCACACCGAGGACGTAGAATAATAGAAAGCTAAAACAAGAATGATGTACAAGATCTGTGGTTAAATACAGCTGTTAATTTTTGTATGAAACTCGACTGTTTGTATATGATTTCTAATATCTTTTTGTACCCATGGTACTTTTTTCATTACGTTCCTTTCAAATGATATGAATATGAGAAAGAAAATGTGAGAAACATAAAAATCATGGGTACCATGCTATCCCCCCATATATACTTAATTTGTGTAATGTGATAATCATTGCTACATATTGATATTTACAACAAGTTTGGTGGCACTTGACATTATAGGCCAGTGACGGAATGGCCGAGCTTTGAAAAGTGCTCTAGTTTTTCGAGTTACCCCTCCTCCCTCGTTAACAAAACACAACCCCCTTTATTAAGTTATAGATTTAAGAGAATGATGATTGTGGTTGAAATATTATGCATGGATGATTTCTAGGCTAAAATGCATTTTTGAGGCTGCAAATTATCAAAATGTTTTAGTCTTTGATTATTTTTACTAAAAAAATATATAAAATCTTAATTTTTATGGTATCCTTTTGTTATTGATATGGTTTTTACTTGCATAAGGGTTTCAGGTAATACGCTTGTGGTGACATGTGATTAAAAGGATGTTATTTTTAAAGAAAAAAGTGATTTGGGGCTAAATTCTAGACCCTTTATATATTGTATAAAAAATCTATAATAACGTGTCAATATTGATAGGTATTGCATCATGATTAAAATTTGGTTTGCTAAGAATTAATAATCTTGATTTCTTAGAGTTTTCAGATCAAACACATGAAGTTTTTGACCAAAACCATCATTTTTAAAAATTATTTATTACTATCTTTCAATAGAAAGTGGTTGCAGTTTGTTTACCGAGAGGAGGGGTTTCGACAAGTTTACAGTCCAAACCGCTCTACTAACAGTATTTGCTGAATCAGAAAATTAAAAAATCACCCCCAAATCCTGACTTCCACAGGTCTTTGTAAATAAAGTATTTTAAATTTGTGTTGTGTCCGGAACATAACACTACATGGCGTGATGAGGACCAAAGCGACCTGATAAGGACAAAATCTATATTTTAGTCATTACGGGTCTGACATATACTGCAACATAATTGATGGGATCATACTTGAACACAGCTTATGTATTTTTTTCAATTTTTCAATTAGACAAAAGAATTCTTCATCCCGAGCCTTCACCTTGAAGCTACTCCAGCAACTTTTTAATTTTAAAGGTGTTTTTTTTTTTAATTTAATAAATTGATTGTGTTTGTTCAATTACACAAGGAGGGGCGAGAAAGCATTAATATTTGGTTGTGATGACATCATTGGTGACTATTGATTTTTCAGAGAGTAATAATAGAAAATTCCCAGGTGACTGGTGTCATGCTCACAATCTATTCATGGCACTGACTGAAAATCAATAGTTCACTAATGAATGTCACTGGTAGTGTTTCTTGTTTTTGTGGCCCTGTTTATTGGAATGGATGCCCCGAAAGATTTTGACTAGTTGTATCATCTCATTTCCTTGGACCTTTAAAACTCTTTTGGATGCATCACTGAAACATGCCTTCCCAGAATTTCTTTGTGTTCACCATCATTTTAGATAATGTGTGTAATTGATTTCCACTGATGGTGTGCACAGTAATAGGCCAATGAAAGTCAATGTTATGTTTCCCTAACATTTTTGCAAATACATAATGGAGGCAACTATCATGTACATTTTTCATTATTCATTATCGTAATTTTTGAAGAACAGCCATTTCACCAACCTTTCAGCATGCCCTTAATAGCTACAATATTGTTTCAAACCACACCCTACATTTAAAATGATTTTGCAAACTGTTCTTTGATTTAAAATCGACCTAATCCACACTCATAAGATGTGTCACAAGAAGAAACCTTGATATTTTCTTTAAATAACAAAATAATGAACTTTTTAGGGATTGCCGCATCTCAAACGCGGGCAAAAAATCATAACGCGGAGGTTACAGGAAACTAACAGACTTTCGTACGCCTTATACAAGACGTTGTCCTTTTTTTTCTTTTTGTTTTACAATTAGATTCGTGCAATTTTTCCATACTAAGTGCTGTCTATTTGATGGCAGATTAACTATGACCATACAACTTAAAACTCAGTACGTTAAAGGGGCTTCAAGATCTGTAAAGCAGCCCTGGGCGAAAGGAAGAGTTATATACTGCGAGTACCGAACGACTTATTCATGCAGAACACTTTACTGAAGTAGTATTATGTTGTAATCATTGGCCAGGTAATATGAAATTCCTAGCTACAATATATCAGTTAAAGAGTTATGTGAACCAGTTCAAGGTGTTGTTGATACATCACAATTTTTAACCTCTTTTTCGCCCCTGCTTTTTTCCGATCTGGTATCCGCCGCCTGGTACCTTCCTTAATATGGATGGTCATATGAGATTTGGAGTGATTGATATCAGTTCTAATCACTGATCAGCTTGTGCACACAGTTCATGACAGAAATAAAAATAGGTAAAAATTTTCCCCCAACACATCCCTTTGAGTGACAATGTAATTTGGCATTAATCTGGGGCTTTGGTGACAAGATGTTTAAAAACAGCCTAACGTAAGTGTTTACTGCACACCTACTCCAAAACCGGATGGCCCTCATTACCCTCGATGTTGATTGGGGGGTTGACACAATATTACCTTGTTAACTTTGAAATGTGCAAATCAGTCCTTAAGAAATACTATTGGGACATTTTCATACCACCCCGTACACAGCGGTCGCACTCCCCCAATTCCGTCCACACAAGGGGAAGGTCCCACTGCTGATTTTGTTTGATAAAAGGTCCCAAAATAGAGAAATTTTGACAAGAAGTCCACTTTTTGGTGCTGAAAGATCCAAAAGTAAAAAACACATTTTAGGCAGGTTATAGGTCCACTTTACCAAAAAGGGTCCACGTTTCCAAAAAATGGTCCACATTTTTGAAGTCCTGCCCCCCTACATAATCTGTGTATGGTCCTGGTTCATACAATATATTCAATTGGTGCAAAATACTTGTTCAATTTGATAAAGCTCACGGTGATGAATCTTATTGTTTATTTGTGACCATGTATTAACTTTCCAGATCTTAAAGCATGAGAATGGAAGATGACTCCCGGCTATGTACGGTACACGTAATCTTCATTGATCCTAAAATTCTCCAGTCAGTGTTGAAAACAATACTACCTGCCTCATGTGCCCTTAAAAAATTACAAAAATCTGCCAAATGTTCCACGATCCCACCATTCATTTTGTCATAGACAACTTTTCAATGTTTACAAACATAAAAAGGGCATTATAATGAGTTGGGAAGAATTGGTGTGCACTTAAAGCATAATCTATTCAATACACATTTTTGTCCATAAAGATCATCTTGTCATGCATTGAACTATATACTTAACCATAGGAGAATCCTACCAGTATTAATCCTATTGGCGAATGGGAAGTAATCCATATCATTCCAAACTTCTTGCGGTCTCGGAAACACTTTGTGGACAATTATCAGAGCTTATTGGTCTTGTGGGTATGTGGTTAAAGCTCCCATTCTGAGTGTTCATGGGCATCCCCCCATGTGGTGCACAATCAGTTGCGCTTCTGCTTTCGCCCCTTCTTTTCTGATTCTGGAGCCGCCGCTGACACTGTTGTCCATATTGTAATAATGTCAGCTTGTGGGCGGCACACCACTAAATAATCGCTTCCATTGAATACAAAAAAAAATACCACTCGCGCCCGCTGATTTGCAACCACGTCATAACAATATTTTTGAATATTAAGAATTCATTTCCCTATAGGTCACAAGTAAAACGTTCGAATAAGTTTCATTTTTTGATATCATTCTTTTAGAGTTTTAAAGAAAAGGGCATATGAAACAGCGCCACCTCTATTTTGAGCCGCGGTACCCTCATAGCCGCTTTCGACAGGGCCGGAAGTCGAGGGCTAGTTTCTCCACCGGATCGAATTTCCAAATTTTGTGATAATCTCAGCGATGGTCAAGCTATACCTTCACTTTTATTATACATAACACCCTCACTAGGAACCGTTCCCCAAAGGACTGCAAATATCTCGAACATGTTTTGTCATTTTCCCAGAACTAACTACCATTCACCAAACGTGGAGTGATTAGTGTTGTGCGCCCCTTGTGATTTACTTGTGGACTGACACAATAGGCATCACTGCCCAAGGCTACTTAGAATATCAGCCAAAATTCTCTGTGGAGCGGGAATTTGTGAAATTGAAGCATCCAGAAAATACTGTAAACATTAAGCATCATGGAGCTTAAGGCAATTGTTGTTGTTATTTGTGCTGTGTGTGTGTGATTTTGTTCATTTTTGGAAATGGGCACTTTATTTAACAGTTAATGTTTTAGTTTCACAGTGCAAAGCCATTGGGCAAATATGCCACAACCAAAAAAGACAAATACTGAAATGTACAAATGTACAGCTAGAAACAGTTGATGTCATATACAAGGATCTAGGATAGATTTGCTTTTGTTATTTATTTTTATTTGTCTCATATATTTGTCAAAATTACACTCTTATGTTTTCCTCATTCAGACAGCGCACTCAACAGTTTTTTTATCTGAACCCAGGCAAAGTTCTATGTCGGAATCATAGTTACCCAAGAATTATCTGAACATGGTTGGAAAAGAACACCACTTTTTAACCAAGTACTATAACCATAGGCCAGTATGCATTGTCTCTAATCAGTATCTACATTGGCCTGAGATATGCATTAGAATGATTCGATATGAAGAAAAATGGGTAAAAATTTGACTTTGACCATTCTGTTCATAGAAAATCTATCACAACTTGATGGTTTCCTTAACTCAAAGTTCTTCACCTTGTCCTAACTTACTTTTCAAGAATATCTTGATGGCAGACAAATTACTCTATAATTTACCGACGAACTGGGTGTCTACCTTCAGAGGTAGGGATGTTAAAGTTACTGCAGTATGAATGCACTTGAATGTTACAAATCGCGTGTTCCAAGATGCTTTACTACAGCAGTGCTTGAATGAGAATGATTTGCAATATAACAGTGGTGCAGTATTTTGGTTCGTGGTGTATCCATGATCTTGTTGATGTTGGGGACGAATTTTTAATTAGACCACTGTGTTGTACATGGGACAACAAGATCATTTTTTATCGTCGCCTCCAAACCCTAGTTAGTGTATTGCCGCAATTCAAGTTAAAAACTTCATTTCTACGTGCATCACACCCTCACACAACGCTTTTTTGACGAAATGTGCCAACGGAACATCCGGTCGAGAGACCGTGCTCCCCCATCTGGCTACGCTTGTGACCTCTGTTTTGGTTGTGAGTGAAAAGGATTGTCTTCAGTAATCTTTATCAGTCCGTATGTTGTGTATCATAAAGAATCATAAAAGAAAAAAAGAAAAGAAAACTCGCTTTCGTCTTTTCTTGTCGGCATGGGATTTTCCTCCACATAATCGGCCCTCGAATTTGGTCTTTTTATGTTTAAGTTATTTCTGGGAAATTAGAAGCATTGTATTCAGTTAACAAAGTCTTACACACCAGAAATCCTTTGTTTTTGAGATATACATCTAACTCTGGTGGCATTTTACCTTCTGAAGTTATTTTTTATCAAACGCGTATCTTTAAGTTAGGTGTTATTGCTCTCAAAATATCACTTGGTAAACTATGTAAATTTGAAGATGCATAGTTTTGCCATAAAAACGTTCTGATGAGTGAGCGTTTGCTGTTAAATTAAGGGACTACAGAGGGTACGATCAAACTAAATGTGTTATATATCAACAAAATTGTATAAGCGACAAAAATGTTGTAACTCAGAATTTTATACGTCAGTGATTTCTGTGTTCAGCATTGAAATATAACATTTTGTATTTTTTTTATTTTTTTTATGTTGTTTTGTTATTTTTAAGTCTGTTTTTGTGTTATAATTTTAAAATATTCAATCCTAAACCTAAAAATTGCAGAATTATAGAAAATGATATGGTGAATATTTTAAATGTTTCATCAGCTTAATGAAAATGCAGGAGGGAAGATCTCAACGGCTGAGATATATAGTTTTGCCATGGTTGTTTACCACCCTCTACTATACTAACCTTTCCTCCACTGTGCAAAAATGTAAAAGCTGCTTGTCAAAAGGTTCCGGGTAATTATTGCCAGCCAGGAATAATTGTATGGTAAACAATCAACAATATGGTAAAAGCAATCAGTCAATCAATCAACTATTCAATCAAATTTTATTTACAAAATACAATAACTAGCAATACAAAAGGTATTTGGCCAACAGTGTGACTTGAGTAAGTAAAGTGTACATAAATATATCACGACATTTTGTAAATGTTCTGCACAGTATGGTTCTAAACTATGTTTATTACACTACTTTACTTGCCATCATTTAAAACCAAATATAGCATGAAAAATGGATATTTTCTACCTTTTTTTGTGCAAAATTGAATTTTCCCGTATTATACTCTGTGTGGAAATTGACAATTTAGCTAAATTTATGATGTACTGTGATGATATACTTGCGCTGTTGGAACTATTTGGGGTCAAGGAAGGAGGGATCATATATAGCTATCCACTGGAAACAAAACCTGCCTTGGGTGCTTTATAAGAAATTCTTGGGGGTAACACCGTGTGGTTTTACAAAAAAGCTTGGGCAGCTGAGGGCTAAGTCATTTAGTGGTTAGTGTTGAAGGTGCTGGAAATGTTCGTTCCCCCAAATAGCTGTATCCACAAACTTGGATTCAAATGACAATCTTGAGCAGAGTAGCCATTAGTGGGGGGGGGGGGGGAGGAGTCAAAGGAATCGGGGTATTTGAGTCGGAATTTTATAATAAATTGTGATTTTTTAGATGAAGGACATCGATTTGAGCTTAGTTATTTCACACAGTGATTAGTAAATGGATTCCCTTATTTGCTGATGAGGTCAAAGGTCGCATACCAAGGTCAAAGGTTATGTGAGGTTGCAAGTGAAGGGCAATGGAACCAAACTTGAGTCCTAGGAGCAACATTGATCCCTCATTTGTTGAGAGTCAAAGGTCCCACATGCCAGGTCAAAAGGTCATTGAGACTATTTCATTTAGAAACCGTGATGGCAGGAGACACATGCAGTCCGAGGACCGATGTATTTTTTATTATCTTTTATTGATGATTATCCTATAACATTTAGGTCTGACACCCAAACGTCATGGCTCATTTGAATGTTGATTTGGACCATTGGACCTTTGCTTTCCCTACTCCTCATCACACAATGCTAACTATGTGACTCTGTTCAACATGCATCTTGGTGAAAGGGGTTGGTTTCCTCAAACTCTCAAGTGTTTCAACATTTTTCATATAGCTTTCAACAAGTCATGCCAGAGACATGCAACAAGACGGCCGAAATGACCTTTTATCAAAATGAACACCCCATAGACGCAAAACTAATTTCGAGCCCACATGACACAGCTGTGTCACCATCACCTACCAAGTCAAGTTATCTGTGCAAGTGAAGTACAGTGCTAGCTACCCTTAATGCCTTTGGCTTCATATGTTAACTCATAATACAGTACCTACTAAGTCAAGTCGTGCATTAACAGATATTGACATTTTGAAGAGTTTCCACAGATCAGAAATGCCCCTTTAATGACCTTTGTCCCCATGCTGAGCACACTTTGTGATGGGTCTCAAGCTGTTTATATGAATGGTCACGTGAGCCATGCATACATTGATATAGCAAATCATGAATTTTGAGGTTTTCACATAAAGACCGGAGTTCCCCTATGACTTTCTGACCCCATGCGGAGCACGTCTTTTGTGAAGGGTCTAAAGCTGACTTATATGTATGAGGTCACGTGAACCTGCTACCTTGCATATAGAAGATATGAATTTTTGATGATTTGTCACATTAAGACAGGAAGTGTCCCCTTAATGACCTTTGACCACCTGCAAGCCAACTTTTGTAAGGGCACAAACCCGCGAATAGTGCATGAGTCATGTGACATGGCTACCTTGTAATATAGCAGATATGAATTTTTGAAGATTTTCAAATTAACATGGATGTGACTCTTACGATCTTTGTAGAAGACCTACATCTAAAGCAAAATCCACACCGTTTGACCCTCTGACCTTTAGATGACTGACAGAGGTCAACGTCCTGTGACATGTTTGGGCTGAGCCAGGGGTCATTTGGTTAAAGTCGGGTCACTAATACACTCAAACATGGCTGAGCTAGGATGCAGGTAAAGGATTGCTCGCATCAGAAACGAACAAGAGGGCTGCAGGCAGTCTTGTAATGAGCAAAATGTGGAACTTGATTAATACTAATAATATAAAAATTGAAAATGGTTATTCTATATTTCTGTCCATTTATACACAAGTATTTTATTGTCTTTGCCTCCATAATGCATAATATTATTTATCCATAGGGTGATCTGTAAACAAGCAAGAGCTTCAGGACCAAGCAAGATAAAGACAAGATTTATGGGGAGGCTGAACAAGTGTGTTCATTTGGATTTTCCTTGAAAGGTAAGTCTAACACTAGATGGATACCCAATGCTAATTTGCCTTTTTGAAAGTTATCCTTTATGGCACACTTGCTTATTTATTGGCATTTATAAGCAATATTGATTGGGCACTTGGTAAGGTAATATCATTGTACTGAGCAAATCAGTGATACTGTAAGCATGGTGGTATGATTTACACACAGAGGATATAGAAGCACTCCCTTGGTTGGTTACTCAGGAGGGCTATCTCAAGTTGTGTAATGATCCATTAGACCAGATTGTGTCATATGTAGTAGTGCCCAGGCGTTTTAAGTTAAAATAGCTAATCATGGAAGTATTTACAAGGTTCTAACTGATGATAATTTGGTATTTTGACACAAGCTCAGAGTATGATATGATTGTTTTTACCTTTCAAGTCTGCAATATATAAGCACATGACAGGGAATGGCTTGCCTATAGTGAGGATTCACCATGCTCTTCGGCTCTTTGGCGTTCCAGACTTATTTGATGGTGGGACTATACACAACAAACAGGGTGTTTGATAAAAAATTGATACACCATGCATTGCATTTGTATATCTCTGATAGTCTGTAACCATTGAAATGATGGACAATTCATCTTTCTACTTTATTCAATATATAACACTAGAATTTTGCGGTTCTCGGCTGTTCACTTTTCGGGAGGGGTTGGGGTTTGGTTTGGATCCTTCCGGAAAACCTTATCGGGCGTCTTTGGCGTGGAAGGGGGGGGGGGCTTGGCTTTTAGGAATGACAGTAAATGCAGAGCGATTGCACCGGTAGGAGTGCTAATTTTTTTTCAGGTTGGGAGTGCGGCCCGATTCCGAACTTGGGGCCTTGGGAATTAATTGTGTCCAAAAAGTAGGGTCTTAGGAATGGGAGCTGAAATTTGGCTAAAATTTGAGTCTTCTGGAGGCCAAAGTTTTCCAAAAGGAGACCTTTATGAACTGAATTGTACTTCAATCGGGGTCTCGGGGACACAGCACACTATTAAAGAATTCAATTTACAATATATCTGGCCTTCTATCAACAAAAATACGGGTGGTAAATAGTACATATACTCTAAAGATAATTTAATTAAAACTCATGGGAAATGTGTACTTGTGTATTCGGTGGAGTTATCTAGGGGACCTCTTACCTGGAAAAAGCAGTGTTTACCATCTAAAGAGCTTGGGAATATGTATAGGATAAAAAAGCACTATGACCACACCATTGGCAAAACCTACCTATAATTTAAGACCATCTTTTACAAGAATTTTATTTTAAAATGATACTTTTGCGGTAGGCCTATTTAGTTGTAGAATTAAGGTTGCGTTTTAATAATTACTGTAAAATTTACAGTATATATTTATTTGAATTCCTTGCAAATACAAAGTTCAAGATAAATGACGACAAGAGCAAAGCACATTTTACTGTACTTCTAGAGTTAATGGATATGGTATTTTAACACACATAGTGAAATTGTGTACAGTGGTTAACAAATGCTCAAATTGATTGGTGGGAAAGGCGGGAGGGTTTAGGGATTAGCAAAAGCTCCAAGCTTGATCCCCAAGGGTTCATTCCGACTTCACAAAAAATGTCCGAAGTAAGCAAATGTAAAAGAGCAAAATGTCCCAAAGGTCTGGTGCCAACTACTTTTGACGAGAGGTCTAGGCTCGCTAAGTTAGCATGCTATTCCTTCATAATTTGTTAAACACTGGGAATCCCACCTACCTTCTCCTAGTACATTCCATTAAGCCCTGACTTATGCCCTTTCCTTTTCTACTCTGGGACTAGCAAATTGCCTTTCAAACCCACTGCCAAAGTTCGAAGCCCCTGACTGATGATCTAGAAACACTGACTTATCATTTTGCTACGCTCGATGCATGTTGTGCTCGAATATGCACCTGGAGAAGTTGACAAATTGCAACAGTTGTTACAGCTTTTACCTAACCTAACGGGTGAAAGAGCATACCAAAATGATCCAGAAGTCAGTGGTTAGTATTGCCCCGATGCTTGCACAGTCAGGGGTCGTTGAACTTTCCAGTGGGGGTATTGAAGGTAATTTTGTAGTAGAAAATGAAAAGACATAAGTCAGGCTTGAATGTAAGATACAGGAGATGTATGGTGTTGATGATGATAGGAATCTCCCATGGGGGAGGGAGAGAGGGGAGAGGGGGAAAATATTTGAGGTGTAGTTGGTGTAGTTAAAACAAGTACAACAGGGGTTATTTTGGGAACATTTAAAACTTACTGGCCCTTGGTGTGGCATGATGGGAAAACCTCCTGTGAATTGTCTCAGAAGTAGTCCCATCATCTGGGCACCTCGGGGCAGTAGTTGATTTCTACTTCCCCGCAAACCATGTTATAGTTGTTTAATACTCTGTGACCTGTTTTCAACAAAATATGGACTAGAGCTTAGTTTTTAGTTTGTGCTTACTTTATTCAGGTAATTCTTCAATCCTAAAAATTATAATGGTCCCTAAAATCCCGATAAGACCATTTTACATAGATGAAAAACAGTGTAAGCTAATGAACTATTTAAAATATTATACATATGAAAAAATAATAGTTACATGTCCACAATGGCTTTTTAAGTACATACAATGCAGAGATTTTAAGTTTGTTATAAGGAAATTCCTTCATTCCAATGACCAGCTGCTCTCCATTGGACGGTTCCCTTACCAACAGAAACATGTTTTAAAATGATAAGAAAAATTACAAATTTGACTTTGAGTACTTTTAGAATGTGCTAAATGAGTGAAGAAAGAGTGTAATTAAGAGGAATGTATTTCAGATAGTTATTTATTCAGTGGTTCCTTCCAAATACACCTACTGATCGCCTTTGAATCCTAATAATTATGAAACTTTATACCGTATGTAAAACAATATATACAATAAAAAATTTTAAACATTGTTTATGTCCATAATGAATTGGCAAGACTATTCGATTATTTATTTGGTAGAGGTTTCATTCCAAAGGACAGCTGCTCTATAAAATGAACCAAAACATCAGTTTAATTTTGAGTACCTTTTACAATGTGTCATTATACAAAGAAATAAGATAATAAAATTACCAAAGTTACTCTTTTACTAGGAGTACCTTTAAGAAGGGGGTGTGTTTGTTAGAAAGTTCAGAACATGTAATTAATTGGTCTCACACTTTGAAAAAAATGGGATAAAGGATTTGAAAACTAACATCATATACCATAATACAATATATACTACGTATACAAATCTCTATAAAGTTTAAACTTGAATAAATGAACCAAGCAAGCACGTTCTTGCAATTGAACATTGAAAATTAGATATAGGTAATATTATGGTCAAATCATATTTACAGTAGAGAGAAAGATAATTTTGCTCTCAATTACACCAATATATTTAAAGCATTACTAGCACCTTTTTGAAGAGTGCCCTCAATTTTTCCAAATATGAATTTTTTGCACAGTTGTGTTGGTAATGCTAGTAAACTGTACCTGCAAACGGTACATGCTCAAAGTGGCGCATTTGTCACAAAAGAATCAATTTTGTAATGAGAACCGGGATCCCCAATTGCAAATTAATGGGGGGCTGGAAACGCTAAATTTCTGTTTGTCATTGTGAAATAGTGCCACCTGACAAAAAATATCTCTAGAACTTGATTTGGCCTGAAACAACTAGTGGATGAGCGGAGACACGTACATGGTGCTATTTTCTGGCTATTCATATTGTGAAGTTGTTTTTAAGCACTGAGCAACTGACTTATTTCGAGATACGATATTAATTATCCAAAATTACAGATTCCCTATTTGCAATACATAGACAAGTTTTGAGCTTTACTAGTCACAGATATAGTTTTACTATCCAATATAAAAGTATATGGCTCATTTTTTGTTATGCATACAAAACACACTTTCAGACGAATATTTAACAAGAACATAAATTGAGAAATAGAAAGGGAATATTAAAAAAAATCAATAAGGGAGAGGAAGTAGGCACTTTTAAAAAGCAAACAGAGAAACTATTGCATAGGTTTTGAAAACAAAATACCTGAAGTACTGTTCATATTGAATACTAAGATGTACATTCATGTGCATATACTGAATAAATGGCTGAATGTCTCCCAATTTAAAGGTGCAACGAGAGATTTCAATTAACCGGTTGTCCCGAAAAAATGTGAAATTCTTATTTTTTGGCACGGGTAAAGCTTTATACAAAATATCCCCTTTGAAGGACTTAAGCTGAGAACTGTGTTTTCTTGGTACAAAAATTGTGAATTTTTAATTCGTCATAGGAGCAAATACGACATTCAGCCTATGGTTTCTATTGAAATGAGCATATAGAAATCACCTTTGTTTTCATTTTACAGTTATTTCTGTAACCAAATAAAAGTAATAAAGCTTATTGAGCGTCTAATCTTATTACTACGACATATCACAGAAATAATGGGATGATTGCAATCTCTCGTTGCACCTTTAAAGCACCGTATAAATACATTGAGGAGGACGGGAAATTTTCCTTGGCTACCACTATCAATTTTCTAACAAATAGTTTTTTGCATGTACATAATGCTTGACGATTGGGGGGGGGGGGGGGGCTGTCTACATATCGCTATGTGAAATAGCTAATGCATGTAGAAATCACAACTTTGTTGTAATTTACATAGCTACATTTTATTTTACACAGAACTATGAGGTACTGCGATGACACATAAGTTTACTACATCAAAAAAATCAAGCTTAGGAATTGAGCAGTTCAGGTAACTATTTCAAATTCAACGATTTTTCACTTATACACACATGATATTTAAAGATCTCTTGAGTCACTAGAGTGCCCGAACATATTCTCAAAATTCTACAGTTTGCAAGATTAGTAGAATTCAATACTTAAAGCAATAATAGCACATTTCGTTTGAAGAGTGCCCATTTTTAACATAATTTGTGAGTTTTTCAGTTGCATTGTAATTGGCTAGTAATCTACACCTGTGAATGGTAAAGCTCAAACTCTCTGTGTGTTCATCAGAGGAAATTTTGTAATTAGAATAATTAATAAATCCCAATAATAATTCAATGTCTGCTGAAAACATTCCAATATGACGTACCCGGGTATAGCGTCCATCATGGTGGTTTACGTTCATCAATTAGCTGTTCTGTTGGTCCCTCATGTCAATGTTGGATCTTTTTGTGAGGTAATTGTGCTCTTTCATAAAGACAAACATAAATTTTCATGTTTCCAACTTGACGTTGAATTAGGATCAGCATCGTTGAATTCTAATTAAAACATTTCTTTTATGACCCATACCACTTTTTTGAGCATTACCTTTTCACAGGTAGTTTACTAGTCAATTAGCAACACACTCTGTGCATAATCTCACAAATTTGAAAATTTGGGGGCACTCTTACAAAATGGGCTATATTGCTTTAAGAGGCACTACCTTATCTTTCACCCTCGACCCACCTTGTCACACCATCAAACCTCAGATTTTGGTCCTTTGTTTTATCTCATATTGCAAAATATTTTGACTGAGTTCTTTCCCATTATGATGCTTACAGGCAGAAACGGTTTTTTTTATGGTCCCAGAAAAATTTGTAAAATATTTGGTAATACACAAATCACTGCTCACATTAAAAAGCTGTTGTCGGATTCAAAATGAAATTTTTTTGAATTAAAGTATATTGATGATGCCCTTCCTCATAGAAAATATAATGTTGTACTTGGTGGGGTCCCTTTCAGACCAAGGAAAAAGTTCAGATCCATGGTCAAGGTTATCTGAGGTAAAGTAATTGTTAAAGTTGTGTGATTTTTTTTTACTTTTTGACTTGTGATCACGATGAAAACATACTCTGATAATAATACCCTTGGCAGCTGTTTGGTAAAATTATGTTACAATTGGCATGGTGATAGGAAATGCACAGCAGTAATGGCAGTCAGATTTATACTGTTGGAGCTTTTCCTTTTCTAACATTTTGCTATAGGAGAGTCTTCATAGATCATCATTACTGCAAAAAATAAGATTGCGAACATGGTAAGACTTTTGTTAGGTGGCAAGTATTTTAAAACCCTTGACAGCTATGTTTGAAAGTAATAGGGAATCAAATTAAAGGTCTCCTAGAGGTTAACATATTACATTTTTGAGTATCAAATCGTGGTCCCATAAAGTCCACATCACAAGTGTGGTTTGGTACTTGATGTCTAGACCATGGGTTACATTCACAGGATTTACATATATTTGTGCATCATTCTTCAGGTCTTTGAGAAATATTCTAGATTAATTCACAGTATTAACCTGATAGGAACTGATATTTATAGTTTTATCCTGTTGTTAATGCCATATGGTGGTAATTGGCCTTTCTTGCAGAGTTGCACTTTGTATCTGTACCAGGGGTAGCGGTAACTTTCAAAACAAGGGGTTCTATGTATATTTGTACTGTAATGCGTACTATGTACGATCATCTTCTACTTACGCTATTATCTTATGAATGAAAACAAGATTGTCCACATATTATGTTACATATTTTATTAGCAAACGATAGCGCTCATACCGTCGGACGACACAGGAGGCCGATTATTTCTGGCGTGTGCTGCGCCCCCCAAACTGACAGGAAAAAGTGATTTGTGACGTACATTTATATAAAAAAAGGTGCTGTGCGCGCCAAAATGCCATTTAGCGTGACCTACATCCCATTTTATAATATACCCAATAAATAAACCCAAGCAAAGTAGTCAGTGGATTGTTTGCTGCATGCAGCATCTGGTACGGTATTGTTATGTTAATATAATTTAATGTTTCCCTTGACTGATGGAGAATCGGTGAACGTTATTCAATACAATTCATGTATAACCTTGAGGTGGGTTATTTTGAATTCTGTTACCTCTACTGCCCATTATTGAAAATGCAGCTTTCTGATTGGTCAGTTTACTTGCCCATTATTCTGCAATAATGGGTCGCGAATGTCTTTTCTTATAAAAAAAACCATGCGGTTTAGGTAAGAGAATAGAAATAAAGGGCTTGCAGTATCACCTATGGGCTTATAATGTATCCTTGGCCAGAAAAACTTAAAACATTTCTTTGAGACACATACACCACTTTTGAGCATTACCTTTTCACAGGTAAGTTATAGTCATTAGCAAACACATCTGCTGCATAATTCACAAATTTGAAAAATGGGGGAATCCTCACAAATGGCTATTATTGCTTTAAAAGAGGGACTACCTTATCTTCAGCTCGCCCCACCTTTCCACACCATCCAACCTCGTTTTGCGTCCTGTGTTTTATCTCATATGCAATAAATATTTGGAATGATTCTTTCCCATTATGATGCTACAGGCAGAACATATGGTTTGTATGTCACAGAAAAAATATGTAAAATTGTAATACACAAATCATGCTCACATTAAAAAGCTGTGCGGATTCAAATGAATTTTGATTAAAGTATATTGATGATGACCCTTCCTAGAGAAAAAATAAATTGTTGTAATTGGGTGGAAGGTACCTTTAAGACAAAGGAAAAAAGGTTCAGATCCATGGTCAGAGGTTATCTGAGGTAAAGCTAATTGTTAAGTTGTGTGATTTTTTTTTTACTTTATGACTTGTGATCACCCCCAGATAGAAAACCTACTCTGATAATAAATACCCTTGGCAGCGGTTTGTTAAAGTTGTTACAATTGGCAATGGTGATAGGAAATGCACAGCAGTAATGGCAGTCAGAGTTCTGGACTGTTGGAGCTTTTCCTTTTCTAACCATTTTCTATAGGAGAGTTCTTTCATAGTCATCTTACTGCAAAAATAAGTTGCGGAACATGGTAAAACTTTTGTTAGGTGGCAAGTATTTTAAAACCCTTGACAGCTAGTTTGAAAGTTAATAGGGAATCAAATAAAGGTCTCCTAGAGGTTTAAACAGTATACATTTTTTGAGTATCAAATACTGGTCCCATAAAGTCACATCCCACAAGTGTGTTTGCGTACTTGATGTCTAGGACCATGGGTTTACTCACAGGATTAAATATATTTGTGCATATTCTTCAGGTTCTTTGACGAAAATATTCTAGATTAATTCACAGTTATTAACCGATAGGGAACTGAATATTTATAGTTTTATCCGGTGTTAATGCACATATGGTGGTAATTGGACTTTTCTTGCAGAGTTGACAATGGGTGTATGTCCAGGGTAGCGCGTAACGTTCAAAACAAGGGGTTCATGCTATATTTGTATTAATGCGTTACTTATGTACGATTCATTTACTTACGCTATTATCTATGAATGAAAAACAAGATTGTCCACATATTATGTTACATATTTTACTAGCAACACGATAGCGCTCATATCGTAGGCGACACCAGAAGGACGGCCGATTATTTCTGGCGTGTGCTGCGCCCCCCAAACTGACAGGAAAAAGGGATTTGTGACGGCATTTTATAAAAAAGTGCTGTGCGCGCCAAAATTGCATTTAGAGTGCCTACATCCCATTTTATTCATATTACCAATAAATCAACCCAAGCACAGTAGGTCAGTGGAATTGTTTGCTGCATGCAGCATCTGGTACGGTATTGTTATGCATATAATTAATGTTCACTTGACTGATGGAGAATCGGTGGAACGTTCAAATATAATTCATGTATAACCTTGAGGTGGTGTTATTTGAATTCGTTACTTACTGCCCTTATTAAAATACAGCTTTATGATTGGTCAGTTTACTTGCCCATTTTCTGCCAATAATGGGAGCGAGATGGTCTTATAAAAAAAAAACAATCGGGGTTTTAGGTAAGAGAATAGAAATAAAGGGCTTGCAGTATCAACTAAGGGCTTATCGGTATCCTTGGCCAGAAAACTTAAAACTAATGGCACCCATATTTAGTTTTCCGACCTCGGACACTTATCTCCCATAATGAACTGTATCACCCTTTATTTTTAATATAAATGGTGCTCACACATACATGTATTTGTTAAAGGCACTGGGAACAGAGTTTGGGTCTCATAACCAATTGCACTGTGGCCATGAAAATGGACTTTGAAATTGACATAAGTTTTGTGCACTCAATTGTCGACTTAGGCAGAATTGGCTCAAAATTTAATGTGGTTAGTGGCAAACCGATGTGTGGCCTAGTGGTTAGAGTGTTAGCCTCACAGTCGGGAGGTCGAGGGTTTGAATTCCCGACCGGAGTCATCCCCCCCTAAAGACTTTAAAAATGGGACCTACTGGTCTGTAAGAGCTAGCATGAAAGATTGGCGTAGGAAGTAAACACCTGGAGCTACCAGAAGGACTACCCCCTACTGTAAGCTTCACTGTTGTTGCCAGACATGTGACATAGGGGCATGGTTAAATAGAAGGCACTGCCCTAGTGCCATTCGGGGGGAAGGCACAGAAATTATTGAGGATAATTAAACTGTTGATTTTGTCTTTAATTTTCACAAAGAATTAAAACAATTGTTTAAAAAAACAGAATGGAAATCTAACTTGGGGAAACAATTTGATTTAGGGCGTATGTCTTATGAAAAAGAAACATTGATCACATAGCCAAACTCCTGCCAAATCCATCAAGTATCAGTGTCAGTTGGCTGAAAATGAGTATATGGTTTTGGGTAATGAAATTGAAAGCACAAAAGTAGGTAAAAAGGCCGATTTGCAGGATACCTAGCTCACAAGTAAATTAAGGTGATTGACCAATGCCGTGCGGCTAAATCATTGCAAACCGGAACAGACCTGGTTCGATAAGCTCGAGATGTAAACCAATACATTACCCACAGCTTGCTTGCATCTTATTAGGTAGGCTGAGGTTACTTATCCAGGGTGAGTGTGGGGGCATGAGTGGCATCGATCAGATTTTTTTTTTAACACCGATAGAGGTGATGTGGGGAAGTTTTCTATTTTTTTTTAATCACCAGTGGGTCATTTTCCCCTTTTACTCAGATAGGGTATGGTGTGTGGGTGTGTGTTTGTGTCACTAGTGGGCAAACATTTTTTTATTCAACAAAACTCCCCCCCCCCCCACCTTAAAAAATCTAATGTGTTTCCCCCAAACATAGTACCTAATGATTAAAAGGTCCATGAAGGTAGGGATCCAACTATTAAACACAGGGCATTTCAGTGAGGCTTAACATGGGATTCAATACATGGGAAGTACTTCTTACCTACCATTACCGGTCTATTTTTACTGGCTCCTTGTAGTGGGTGTTGCGGGGCCTTAAACACATCAGTGTTGAATTGCCTGCATTTTTTCCAATACGATTGCTGGATTCATTTGGATTAAACCCCACGTTGATCATCTCATGTAGCCCGTATATGCTTGGTTTTGAGTATGCACATTGAATATGTCTTGGAGCTGCGTCATTGGTGGTATGTTAAGGACAACAAATAATGAATAATATTGTGTGATTGGATGAACAGCCATGCAGACAGGATATTTTTTTGTATCGCTGGCTAGCAGGAAGACACGCCAGCTTTTACCGCTGTGGGGCTGCTGTGGCTGTAAACAAAGGTTAACAATGCTCATTTCTCACATGCATTGACTGATAAACTTATATTGGTCAGAAAGAAACAATTGGCCCAAGGCTCAATGAGGTGTAACAAAGTGACTTGAAGAACCCCTATGTGAACGTTGACCCCATATTGTAAAATCGTTTGTTGTTAATACCTTATTCTTTGGCACTTAAGATGCTATGCCCCCCAGTTCTCAAAAAGAACATGCCAAGACTAAATGTGGCTTGTATACAGATTGACCTTTTGATGATCCTGTGTGACCTTTGACCCATTCATTTTTAAAATTCCAACGGTTAACAATTGATAAATTTCTCAAATATCTCAGAAGGAAGGAGACCAACGGCCCAAGGCTCATGTGTTGTAAAGGTGGACCTTGCTGACCCCTAGTGAGCTTTTCTGCAAAAATGGGCTGAACTGTACAAAAGCTGATACGCAAGGAAAATTTTACATGAGCCAAAGTTCCTACTTTGTGTGAAGTAAAAACTGGGACCCTTTTTGTCCCTGAACCCTTTTTGGATAGGGATACGTATCACAAATGTAAAATCAAAATAAACGACTTGTATTACTTGCTTTTTTCTTAAAAGCTGTGAAGTCACACAAGTACACAAAAAAGAAGGAATCAAAGTATGTGACTATTGGTAGGTTATCAGCCAATAACACTCCTGGAAATATGGGCTGGAAGAAGAGAAAGTATGTATGGTGTGTGTGGAAATGGTTTTCTTTTTTTTTAGTACATTTGATGGGGCCAACCATTTATGATATCATCCAAGATATTGTGACGAAATTGCTCAAAACATGCAAGTTTACCTGTTTTATTCTGTTAAGTTAAAGTAGATGTGTTGTTTGCTTGAAAAGTGTAACACTGAGATTTAACAAAGATGGGCCCTACATACTTTATGTATTAATTTTGAAGTACTGTTGCAATTCAGAGTTCCAAATTGCTTAAAATTAATTTAAAAGAGTTTTCTAGTACCCTGTTATTCCCGTATTGCAAGTTCAGCTGGCGATAGAGACCTTTCATCTTGAAAGTAAATTTCGGCCCTTGCTTCAGATTGTCAATATCATTGCTGTGGTCACTCATTGCTTTAAACATTGGTATGGCTTCCAAGCAGATCTCGAGATCCCCCGATCTCATAATCTGCTGATGAGACAACAGTTTACCGGAGGGGATCGTCATGATCGCTGCGCTTGATGTGATATGGATTTCTTCATAAGCATAGGGTTGTTCTGGCAGCCTGATGGCTCCATGTCTGTCCTCTGTCTAAAAAGAAGACAAAAGTGGTGTTCTTTTTTGTTAGTTAGAGTGTCAAAAGGGGTTGTTAGAGTTTGTTGTCGAATGTAGTATAGCCAAGTGAAAGAAAACAAGGTCAGAAAGCCTACCATCAGCTTGAAAGCCTCATTTATAATGACAAAACCAGAAATAAAACAAAAAATATCAAATGGACACAACTTTTGGCAAACTAATATGGGATTATTTATACCACTTCATCCTGTGTGAAATTTTCGAAGTTCATGGGGCAAATAAGATTTTCTCAAAATCTAGTTTAACACTATCTTCTTTGGGAAATGGACACATAGAGAGAACTATAACATACAAAATCACGACCTTTTAGGCCTATATGGCAAGATTCTCGCGGAAGTTGTTCGAATTTTGCAGAGGAATAGCTCTTTGCATGTCCCTACTTATATCAGTTGTCAACAGAAAATTTTGTGTTTTTTTTTGTTTCGCCATGCATTAAAATGCTCTAAAAGAAGAGACAGCTTGTGCTGCTGCATCAGCACTTTGCCCTGATATGGACCCACTAACAGACTGATCTTACAGACCATGGTGTGCCAATTACAAGTATGCAATTAGCCAAGTAAAATTGCACCGTACTGTCAAATACTTTCTATACATTGATGATTAAACTCTTTGATCAAAAAGTGAATACTATGAAAGCAAATTGAGGGGTATATTGTCTAAATTAGAACTTGGATTTTATATTGTACAGTAATTTGTCAACTTTTTTATAATGAGTTGCGAATGTCTTTTCTTATAAAAAAAACCATGCGGTTTAGGTAAGAGAATAGAAATAAAGGGCTTGCAGTATCACCTATGGGCTTATAATGTATCCTTGGCCAGAAAAACTTAAAAATAATGGCACCCATTATTTAGTTTTTCCGACCTCGGACACATTATTCGCCCATAATGATACTGTATCACCCTTTATTTGTTAAATAAATGGTGCTCACACATACATGTTATTTGTCTAAAAGCCTGGAACAGAGTTTGGGTCTCAATAACAGTTGCACTGTGGCCATGAAAATGACTTTTGAAATGACATAAGTTTTGTGCACTCAATTGTCAACTTTATGCAGAATTGGCTCAAAATTTAATGTGGTTAGTGGCATCAACCGATGTGTTAGCCTAGTGGTTAGAGTGTTCGCCTTACAGTCGGGAGGTCGCGGGTTTGAATCCCAACCGGGTCATACCAAAGACTTTAAAAATGGTACCTACTGGCTTCTTGTCAGATGCTCAGCATTTAAAGATTGGAGTAGGGAAGTAAACACACGGAGCTACCAGAAGACTAACCCCCTACTGTAGCTTTCACTGTTTTTGCCAGACATGTGACCTAGGGTCATGGTAAATAAGATAGGCACTGCCCTATGTGCCATTCGGCGGGGAAGGCACAGGAAATATATTGAGATAATTAAAATGTGTATTTTGTCTTTAATTTTCACAAGAATTAAAACAATTTTTTAAAACAGAATGGAATCTAACTTGGGGAAAAATTCTGATTTTGGCTTATGTCTTATGAAAAAGAAACTCTTGATCACATAGCCAAACTCCTGCCAAATCCATCAAGTATCAGTGTCAGTTGGTCTTAAGAATGAGTATTCTTGTTGGGTCATGAATTGAAGCACAAAAGTAGGTAAAAAGGACCGATTTGCATGATACCTAACTCAAGCTAAACTTAAGGTGATGACAGCACTGCCGTGCGGCTAAATCATTGCAAACCGGAACAGACCTGGTTCGATAAGCTCGAGCTGTTAACAATAAACTACAGCTTTGCTTGCCATCTCCTATTCGGTAGGCTGAGGTTACTTAGCCAGGGAGTGTTGGGGCATGAGTTGGCATCCAGATCAGATTTTTTTTTTAACACGATAGAGGTGAGTGGGGGAATTCTATTTTTTTCTACTCACCAGTGGGGATTTCTTTACTCATATTATTGTGTGTGTGTGTTGGTTTGTGTCACTGTGGCAAACCTTTTTTTTTATTCAACAAAACTCCCCCCCCCTCAAAAAAATCTAATGGTGTTCCCCCAAAATACAATAATGATTAAAGAGGTTCATATGAAGGTAGGGATCCAACTCTTAAACACAGGCATTTTCAGTGAGTCTTACATGGATTCAAAATTTTGAAGTACTTCTTACCTCCTTACCGTTATTTTACTGGCTCCTTGTAGTTGGGTGTTGCGGGGCCCTTAAACACATCAGTTTTGAATAGCCCCCCCCCCCCTCCTTTTTTATCCAATACGATTGCTGGATTCATTTGGATTAACCCCACGTGATCACTCATGTAGTCCTCTATATGCCTGGTATTTGAGGTATGAAATGTCTTTTTTAGCTGCGTCATTGTGTGGTCCTGTAAGGCACAATAATCTAAATATTGTTTTTATTGGATGGACAGCCATGCAGACCTGATATTTTTTGTATCGGCCTGCTCTAGCTGGAAGACACGCAGCTTTTACCGCTGTGGTCTGTGGCTTAAACAAAGTTACAATGGCTCATTTTCTCACATCGCATTGACTGCTTAACTTCATACTTGGTCAAGAAGAACATTGGGCCCAAGGCTCATATAGGTTAAACAAAGTGACCTTTGAAGACCCCTATGTGAACTTTGACCCCATATTGTTAAATCTAACTACATTTTTCTTTGGACTTAAGATGCTTATCCCACCAGTTTCTCAAAAAACCACTGGCCTAGACTAAATGTGGCTTGTATACAGATTGACCTTTGATTATCCTGTGTTGACTTTGACCCAATTTCATTAAAATCAAAGGTTAACAATTGGATCATTCTCAAATATCTCAGAAGAACCACTGCCACAAGGCTCATTGGTTGTAAACAGGTGACCTCTGATGACCCCTATGTGAGCTTTCTGCAAAATGGGCTGAACTGTCAAAAGCTTGCATACGCAAGGAAAATTTTACATGAGCCATAGGTGGGGAAGGGTTTCATACATTGTGCATTAAAACTGCTTGTCCCTTAAGCCTTTTTGGATAGGGTACGTATCACCAAATGTAATCCAAATTAAAATATAAGAATTTGTAGTTACTTGCTTTTCTCTTAAAGCTTTGAAAGTCACACAAGTACACACAAAAGAGGCTAAAAGTATGTGCATATTGTTATGTTATCAGCAATACAACTCTGGAACATATGGGCTGGAAGAATAGTTGTATGGTGTGAAATGTTTTTTAGTACCTTTGATGGGGGTCCAACCTTTTGATATCATCCAGCATATTTTTGACTGAAATCGCTCAAACATGCAGGTACTAGTTTTATCTGTAGTTAAAGTAGGATGTTGTTGTTGCTTAAAGGTACACTGAATTTAACAAAGATGTGGGCCCCTACATTAGCTTTATGTATGAATTTTGCATACTGTTGCAATTCAGAGTTCCAACTATGACTAAAATTAAATTTAAAAGAGTTTTCTAGTACCCTTGTTCTTCCCGTATTGTCCAGTTCAGCAGGCGATAGTTTTGTAGCTTTCTGTATAAAAAATTACGGCATTAAAATTGATTTAAACGCGTTCAAAAGGTACAGCTGCAGAAGTGAAGTCCCAAGTGAAAAGAACCGAACAAGGTACACGCTAGAGTAAACTCATAAGAGACCTTGGATTTACGTTCAGCTTGGTATTGGCAGCATATCCTCCATTATAAACAATGTGGAATAATGTCAGGGACACCAGTGACGATACCATTCTGTGGGTGAGGAGGAGGAGGCGAGGCAAGGGCGGGATCCCCCACTCAAATCTTTGCCCCCTCCTGCCCAGCAGAGAGAGATCAGAAAAAGTAATAAAATTTTATAGTATTGACAGTTCCGTGTTCGCCTTTGCAAAACGTGTTTAGTGATGCCTCAAAAGTTAAAGGTTCAGCGCCATGGTCCCCCTCCCAAATGAAAAGGTCTGGTTATATCGTTGGGTAAAGACGTGAAAAATAAAAGCAGATATCAAAATAAATATTTAATGAAACCAATATTTAGACTTGAAGCAACAATTTGCAGCATCTTTTCAACTGCTTGATTTCCATGTAGCAAAAAATGTCAAAATAAGGGCCCCTGGATAACAGGATAAGTATTAGATGTTCCATTTAAATATATTCCTGTTAATTTCAAATAAATCTTAAATATTCAGCATTATCATTCAAACATGTCCGGCATAGCATTTAATCGGCGCCCCAAAGATTCAAACCAGGTTAGTTTATTTTGAAGCCCTCGCTTGCGTGTAAATGGTATAATAATGAGTCCGTTGTGTATGTGTAGTCAGTGTGCAATTTGTTCGGGTTAGGAAAAGGAACCTTCACAAAAATAAAATGCTAGCCTTTGAATGGCCTTGATCGATTTAAAAAATTTAAAAATTATTGTGAAAGCTGATTTAAACAGACTATCAAACACATGGGAATTAATTTGGTAATTCCGTTTAAGTTTCTTCATAAAAAATCTCTCGTTTTTGGTTGTACTTTTTTCTGACTCACCCCTGTATACCCAGTAGGAAACTAATTGACATTCAAGTGTGTTAACAAACTTACCAATCAAGATGGAAAGCCAATATGGGCTGCCTTTAAGATCTTTAAAACTCGAATTGTATATAGTCATAATATACGGGGCCGTCATTTGAATTATTCTTAAAGTATGTTAAAACAACAATTACCAGATACGAGTATTAATCTCAAAAGACATAACATCTCATAATTTAATTTTTAACTTTAATAATGATTTGGTGTGTTAACTAAATACAATACAGATCTATCGCAAATTATTAGTTTTAAGAAGGTAAAAAGGCAGCTACATTGGCACCCATCTTAACATTTTTGCATGTTAAAGAAACAGATAATCCAGATAAGAATGTCAATGGTCAACTACTTATCCCATACCTTTATTTTACACCTTTAATAGTAACCAATTAGTTGATGTTGTATAACTAACATAATAATACACATTATAATGTAGGTTTTACTAATTTTTAAGGCGGCGGTATTGGTGCCATCTGAATTTGAAAATGTCCATTACAGAGAAATGGCAAATCAAGGGTTTCCTGTACAAATAGTGTATCTCATAATCTAAAACAAAACGCATGCATTATAGGACATGGAATAAGCCTCTAAAACTGCAAAAGTGCAGAACACTGACGTGCCGGAGTGCGTTGGATGCATTCGAGATGTGTTAAAGTAACACTGCAGAGTGTGATCAATTGTCACATATTTTGTAAACACTGCAAGACAGAACCTGTTTTAGGTGTTCAGCATGGATTCAAGTAGCGTAAATAAGTATAATGGAGTGTTTAGGATCATTTTACTGATTCAGAGAGCATATTTGACTTTTGAGCAGCATATTGGATTTTTGTGGCAATGTTGTAATGATTAAATTACATTACCAACACTGTCTCGTGCTTAAAACAACGGGTACCGAAAATATTGCTATAGCGAAATACTTTTAAGGATTATTAGTGCTGTTGGACAGGTGGCAGCCATATGGATGTTAAAAATGGGCACTGTAACAAATTTTGCACACCTCCAAACAATTATGGCTGGGGTCCTAATGAAATAAATCTATCATAGAAAAAAGCGTACCCATTTCCATCCCTGATTCAGGGCTGTGTGCCTACAACTTCTACCGGACTATATAGATGTACTTTCAACAAATTGGAGTAACTTTAACACTTTAGTTCTCCAGGTAGACAAGGATGTATATTATTAATTATTTCCGCGGCCTTCTTACCTCCACACCCTTTCATCATGCCACTCTTCTTGCCACATTCCCAACCTCCTTCTTTCTCCATACTTCCTTTATTGTTCCAAGCCGGAAATATAGTGTGACACACACCTACCTGGATTTGCTGCTTAGTGGCAAGCGCATTGTTGCATGAAAATTATGAAAGTCACAGGTTGAATCAGCCAAGCACACTCTTTTTTTATAAGATTGGAGCAAATTAAGCTTTCCCCCTTAAGCAGTCTTTCATTGCCTCCACCACCAGAAATATGAGAAATCAGCAAATCAGGGCCAAAGATCTTTCTGACTCACCAATTACTGAACCAGATTTAGTGTGAAAAAAAAAGCCTCAGTCAGATCCGCTTCATTTTCACGACCACTGTTGAAATACTCAGTTAACTTTGTTTTTTTTTTGCTCTGTTCTGTTCGCTACTAATGCCGACACTAGATACCAGAGATAAATTTAGGGATTCCAACATGTTACAGAGTGGTCACACCAAAATCAACAACGAGCAATCCATGCGTCCGTGTTCTTTATTCTCGCCATTGGGAGGATTTAGCCGCCACTACGAGCGGAGAAGTGGGATAAAAATACGCGGAGCGCAGCGCCGAATACATGATTGTGATGAACCACTCTTGTAACATGTTGAATCCCTAATTCAACACGAAAATCTTTATGAAAACTTATTTATCTGTTATAGAGGAACATAAATATTCTCACTTATAACACTACACTGTTCCCAATTCGACAAAATCTTTTCTTAGTCATATTTAGCAAATGTAAAGCAAAAACGATGTAGTTTTTGTTTGTTTGTTGCTTTGCAGTTTCGACCTGGTGATTGTATTGCGCGTACTCAGGTTTAAAGTGACGAACCGCGCAGGACTTGGGTATCCGGTAAAACGCACTTCCGTGACTACTGCCGCCGGGCATGAACGCGTAATTGCTATCAACTGTGGGTGAATAGAATAAAACAATGGTGACGCTCCGTTACAAGGAGATACGGTGAGTTGTTGTGATGAAAAACCACAATCAAGGGACAACAAACAAATCACTAAAAAATACCTATTCTAATCACTTTTGGTAAAAACATGATAAGCACAGGGGTGGTGAAATTGGGGACATGTATGCTTAAGACTACAAAGGATAATTCTGAATGTACGCAATGTACTCGGCATGCAAAACACCTGTCCAATCGTGCTGGGACACTAGTTAGCTATGAACACACGGGGGTGGAGTAATGGTTTCATTTTGATAAAATAAAGATCATGGCGATGTCACGTGCAATGGCATCTTCAGTACAAACAATCAACAAATGTTTGTTATTCAGTCCATTGATAAGTAATTAATTTTGGATTCAAAATCCAAACCAATGACAATATAATACTTAGTTAGAAGTTATACACTTAAATGAATTTAATTGATTTAGGCATATTGCCACAGATCACAATTTATTGGTGCCAAATACAGCTGCCATGACTGATTTTTAATGTAATATCCATGTCCTATAGAAGAGGTTGGTAAAATTAGACAATAAAAATTGATCTAGCTTTGTGTCCTCAAAATGGTTAACCACTGGACTGCGTGAGGGATTTTTCACACACAGTGTGTGTGAAGCTATTTGGAGGTCACAGTATTTAGCTCCTGTTTCCAGTTCAAAGGTCAAAGGTCACTTCCGAGTCATGACCTGTAAGCAGGGTCCCCGTCAGGAGTCAGAAAGATCACAAATGGGACAAAAAAAAGTAGGGGTCACGGGTCAGTTATATTCTTAGTGCTTCAGGGTGTATGGTAATAACACCATCTGGTACCGCAGTAAGTTCCATGGTCAAGTGGTTATAATACTGCAGATCATTGTATTACATTTTACCGTATTTCCAAACTCATATACTTAATCTTCTGTCACAATCAATGTCAATGGTCGAACTCACTTGGTTTGTGCACCCTTGGCCTGGATTTCCTTGTGGAAATGTGAGATTGCTTTGTGAAACTTAAAGGGGGATGAGCCAATATTAATTATTTATAAACGTGTTCATTATTAATTGGATACTTTGACCCCCAACTCCACCTGTGAGTTTCGGGGGCCGATAGGTCAATCAGTTGTTATTGTGAGCACTAAAAACGTGATTTGTAAAGCCTCACAGAGTAGTAGTACTCGTAAAATTAAGTTGTTGCACCAAACTTATGGGCCAATTTTTTGTTCATAACACAAAACCAAACATCTTTTAGCCTTAGGCATTTCAGTCACAGGGTAACATGAGCAAATAGTCGCTTTCTGTTAGATTTGCACTAAAATTACATTCAAATATAAGCACCAAGAGTCGCAAAAATTATGGAGTTATTTTTTATACCTTACCTGTAAAATGTAGCCAAAATTTAATGATCTATAGGCGGTAGAACATTACCAGCCTACCGGAGGAATAATATATGTCCTGAAACTTTGATGGACATAATGCGGCTAAGTTTAACTGACCCTTAAATCTATCTTTTGTTGCTACCATTGTGGTCTAAATCTTAACAGCTGGAAGCAGGGGCTTTAAATACAGCAGGGACCTCAAACATAGCTTCGCACACACGTTCTAATGAAGTCAAATGATGCTACAAGTAGAACCCACTGAACTGTGTCCTTGGTGGATGAGGCTTATTGTAACTCATAGGGTCTACAAATTCCTCATGGATGGGCTGGAAGTAGGCTACAACAATTTTGAGGCCTCTTGTGTTTTTAACATGACTTTGGATATGTATTTAACGGTTTGCAACGAGGAGGATTTGTTGAGGCACCCAAATATTGTTGTCATAAAGTAAGTTCATTATAGATATTAGACACTCAATAGCTTTTTTACCTGTATTTGGCGACAAAAGTCTTACTTAAAAGAGAGAAAAAAAGGCCAATTTTGATTTGCTTAAATATGCAATATAAAACCAGGCTGAATTTAATATTTGCTCCTCTAAAAAATTACCGAAATTTTCACAATTTTTGAACCAAGGAGAAACATTTCCTCAGCTTAATCCTTCAGATGGGGATATTTTGATCGGAAAAGCTTTACATCAGAGCAAAAAATCAGTACTTCGATTTTGTTAGGGAACACCCTGATATGGCATTCTGGTTGCACCGTTAAGTAGCAAGCCATGTTTGTAATTGTTCACCGGATCTTTGATGATACATCGATTTTGTAAGGATTAAATTTGTAGATAGATGCATAAAACATATTTTAAATTCTTCACTTTCAATCCTTTATTTTAAAAGAGCCTGAATGAAATAAATGTGAAACTGTTAATTGTGTTGATGTAAAAGTTGGAAAAAGGGCACAAAAATTTGAAAGTAAAAATGAATGAACCATATGGTTTTATTTCTCTCCCCCTTTTATAAATTAGTATGAAAGATTATCAACCATTCTAGATAATCAGTTCTTATTTCTTTTTTTCTATTTTGAATCCAAAACCAAACTGAACTGAATTTTGGAGTCAGTAGAAATAGCAGTGGTTGCAGTTTAAAAATTGGTTTTCAAATGTTCAGGTTACAAATAAACAAAGACACTTGTCAATGTAGTGGAAAGTGAGTTTAAAAACCGGGAAAGTGATTAGTGAGTTACCTTCGCAATTTGCAATCATTCAATTTTTGTACCAATTGTCTTTTTGCAATTCCTGCCAAAACGGATTGAAGTCAATTGAGTACATTACTGTACATACCAATTGTTTATCAATCTTATTTATATGAAAGTGATGTTAATCATTGAGTCTGTAAATTTATACAACCGGGTGATGGTATTTGACACATCCGTTATTGTCCCCGCCGAACGAGTTCGGACGGGACTATGCAATGAGCAGCGTCCGTTCGTACCTTTGGTCCTGTGTCGTCTGTGACAAAATGTTTTACACCCATGTTTGTATACCATTATCTGGAGTTTCCGTAAGGGCGACAATGAATGTAACTTGGTGAAAGAAGCGGGTTGATGAGTGTTCGACCGATTTAGATTGGGGCCGTAAAATATGCGTATTAAGTATCAATTTGCATAATTTATGAGAATTTTCCTGCAAGGCCTGTTTACAGTTTTTCTGGAGTGCCGTCAGGCGTATTAGTTTATTTATTATTATTATTATTATGAAAACATTCTATGGTCGCTCCCTACAAAGCACAAGAGTCGCCTCCAAGAAACCCTCTACAACACAAGTAAACAAGGCAAATGACTGTACAGAGACAGTAAGCAACCACAAGAGTACAACAGTGCGAAAGCAGAAATTAACCAAACATGATACATGGTCTTGAGGGCACGCTTGAACCCTGATACCGACTCCACCTCTCTGACCTCAGAAGGCGTTCATTCCGATATTTTGGGGGGGGGGCACTTAAAATGCAACATCGTCAGCCTTTCTAAAAGAGCGAGGAACCGAAAGGCTGGTGAGGTCTATGAGGAACGAAGTCTAGATCGAATACTAAGCGTCTCCCCGCTATTTTGAAGAGCAATTAGATCAGACAAATACCTGGTGCTTGGTTATTAAGACCTTTGAATATATAAGAGACATAGTTTGAAATAAACTCGTTGCTGTCTGGAGCAGTTGAAGCTTGTCCAGCAAATTGCGAGGGCTTGTCAGACCACAACAAACACAAGCCGTGCAGCTGCTTTGTTTTGGAGGCGCTTCAAGCGCTTTAGATCTTTAGAGCGCGCGCGCCATAGAATAAAAGAATTTACGTAATCTAAACTAGATCAACCAACCCTCTGACCGCGTGTGACAAGCTTCTTGAGATACGAAGCGACGGATGCGCCATATAGATTGCGGATATGGGAAATTTACAGAACTTGCACAGCTTAGTTTTATTTGGAAACATGTTCAGATACGAATCGAGGAAAACACCAAGGTTTTTAAAACATAAGGATTTAGGATGAAATGCTCACACATTACCAAGTTTGAAGTTGAATGTTCTGAGCTTGACAAAACGTGATTGCCTGGCAAACCCAATAATTCTTTTTGTCCCTATTGAGCTGAAGCGCGTGGGTTTTCAGCATCCATTTAATTTACTTAGCAACACAGGACGTTAATTTGGCAAGACACGTTCAACAGTCACCGCACGCATCCTAGATGAACTCGCTAATAGCTGGATGGTCTCCCGCATATGCATGGAAAAGACACTCCGCAAGCACGAACAATGTCACCAACAGGAGCGGTATATAATGTAAAATGCCTGTGTGCCAATTATGGAGGCCCTGTGGAAGAGAGTATGTGAGGTGATACTCTCTAGAAAACGTGTTCTTGACCGGAACTTTAACATTGCGGTTGCTAAGATAAGAACTAAACCATGATGTAACAGTCCACCCATACCATATCTAGTTTTAGTCTATCACGAATGGATACCATGATCCACCGTGTCGAAGGCGGCCGACATATCTAACAAGACCATGAGGACCGCGTACCTTTGATCAGAGAAGTGCAAGATGTAATTTCTTAATTTTGCACAAAGCAGTCTCTGTACTATGGTGCCGCTATAGGCAGACTGCTATTGTTCACCAAGCCATTTCGTCAACATAGTCCCCTGTGACTTGACCTGTCCGCCGCCTCCTCCCACGACTTTTGACAGAAGGTTATATTCGCAACAGGGCGATCGCCTTCAAAGAATTAGGATCCATGGTATTCCTCTTGATAACGGGTGTTATGATTGAGTTTCAACTTGAAGGAATAGACGTGAAGTAAGTGAAAGCTTAACACTCTCTGTTTATCAGTGGAAGCATTGTGGGAGGTTTTCTTCACTAACCAAGAGGGTCATTGATCCCAGTGGAGCAGGACTTACTCGAATTTCATTATTATATTGCGAACATCATCAGGAGTGAGTGGGCTTAAAACTAACCATACTTAAATGTACATTGTCCATGGGAGTATCATGATTAGACCTTGACAAGCATTACCTGAATTAACATTGTTCCGTATTTTTCTCACTTTCCTCACGAAACAAGTCGAGGAACTGATCTGCCAGATCGGCTTTTGAGATCAGCGGAGAACTTTTTTTGATCTTATTTTATTAACAAAACATTAACTTGGGTTTTGGTTAGCATATCCTTAACGGAAGCATTTTCAACATTTATTAGTAAAGAAAGCACTTTTAAGCGTTAGTAATGAGTCTATACAAACAGGTCTTTTTTGTTCCTTGAAAGCAGTCTATCGCTTCATCAATGCGATTTCTTCCATTGACGCTCAGACGCTACGGCCTCGTCTCTCTTGAGAATGGTGTTGTTATAACCATGGCAGTCTGGTTTGATGGTACGCGTTTTTAGTCACCACAGGAAACCTCATCAAGGACAGAAGATGTAATAGATTCATTATGAAGCAACGAGAACATGAGGATCTTCACTCTCATGGAATTCAGCAAAGCGTTCTTCAAGCAAGGTATTTAGTTCATTTCGGTCATTTGCCATACTGCAGAGAGGTAATTGTGTCTACCAATGGAGGCGGCTTTGAAACATTTAAAGTGCGACACAACGAAATGATCCGAGTAATGTAAATTATCAACTTCGACGTTCTGAATAATAATTGTCATCATCAGGCGAGCGATAATAAGGTCTATTATATGACCTTTAATATGAGTTGGTTCTAGTACAACGATGTAATCAGTGTTTGATAGTAATGTTATGAATTTTCTTCTTGGTAATCACTTTTGTCAGGTTTCGTCCATATTCACCTTGAAATCGCCTAGAACGGCGACTTTTTGGGGAGTGACGGATATTTCTTCTCTCAAGAAATGATCAATCTCTTCAATGAATTCAGAAGTTTTTAAATCCATTAACTCCCTGAAGATAAGGCCGGTAGATACATATAAACTTATAGATCCGTTGATGATAGCAATTGCATGTTCAAAAGGTGAACAAGAAGTGAGCCCCCGATGGAGCTAGGCAAGATCTAAGACTTTTTTTAGCAAGATGGCAATCACCCATCATAATTTACACTACCACGGGAACACTTAAAAATTCATTCCCGAGGAAAAGGGGGACATGATCCTATAACCACCAAAGTCAGTCCCTTAGCTAAAAACCATATTCGGTATAATGATGTAACTTGGTGGAAGGAAGCGACTGAAGAGTTCTTGACATGATTAGAGTTTGGTGTGCAGTTTCGGGCAATTGAGTATGCAAATGGAGCTAAATATTCAAAAATCATCGTAATTGCTATATTTTTGAAACGGTACAGAATTGATACTCAAAATTCTGCCTGCATATAGCCTATCACACGGGGCACATTGTTTTGCAATTGGAAAGTTTTGCTATGGAAATGAGCTAATAAATTCCTAATTGCTGTATCTCTGAAACGGTACATAATCGGATAGGCAATTTCCTTCGCTACATGAGACTACCATGCTCTGGAGGGTGTGAGGTGTTGGGAGTGGGTTGGGTGTTGGGGAGGGGGTGGGTTTTGGAGAGGGATTGGGGTTTTTGGGGGAGGGTGGGGTGTTGCCGTGGTGTTGGGAGGGGGTGGGTGCTGCATGTGTTGGGAGGTGAGGGGTTGGGAGTGTTGCGTAGTGTGGTGAGGGGGATGGGGTGTGGAGGATGTTTTGCGGGATGAGGGTGTTGCGGGGTGTTGGGGAGGGGAATGGCTGGTTGCGGGGGTGTTGGTGATGAGGGATGGTTGTTGGGGGATGGCGTGGGGTTTTGCTGGGTGTGGGGAGGGAAGTGGAGTGTTGCGGTTCATTGGGAGGGGGTATATGGTTTGAAGTTGCATTTAAATCACAGATTAGTGATCGCAACATTCGGCGGGGAACATATTTCGCATCGCGTAAATACGAGTTCGCTCTTGTATATATTTTTTATGTTCAATTTGATTGCCAATTGATTCATTTTATTAGTAAACCAGCGTTGGTGGTTGGCCCTTATAATTTTATCGTCAGTTTGTGGGCTGAAAACCAGAGGTGTTTTAAATCCAATCCCAGAATGCATTTGCAATGTGGCCTATTCTGTACTGTACTAATCACATTCCAGGAATAGGAGAAAAAGTGTTCAAGAAGTTTAAAAAAACTTCAAGAATATTTTTATATGATCATGGCTAAAAATTCGCCTAAGTACTAACATAACTTTTTGTGCTAAAATGAGTGTCAAAAAGGCAGGCGTTTTTTATGTGTTAAGAATAGGAATTATTGTGTGGGGATCACATGACATTATTGAAGTGAATTTCCTCCGCCAAACTGGTGCATGTGGGAGGACTCAATATACACCCTCTGGGTCTGAACTGTAAATTGGTATTGTGGTATCATTGTTAGTAATATTCTTGAGTCTGTTACTCTTCGTTTCACAGTTTTTGTATCCAGGATTCTAAGACAATTTTGGTGCGTTCATGGTAATGTACCTGGTATAAACCTAAACCACACAGTGATGTCACAACCCAATTACAAAGCTGAAAACAAAATATGATAATTTTTAAAAAAAAGTCCACCTTTCACAATTGTGGTCTCATCAAAGGGTCTACCCATGACAAATGACTAATAACTACCTTGTGTCGTAATTATGCTCGATATTGATAGTGCACAGAATATAAGTATATCAGTTCATATTAGGTTAAAAAAATCCCATAATAGGTTCACACAAATAAGTAATGTTTACTCATTTTTTTAAAATATATTCATCCCAAATTCTGGAAAAAGATGTTGTTAGGTTGACGGAAAGTACTTCTCGGCAGATAAAAGGATTGAAAGAACTATTCTGGTGGGTAAATCTGTCGTGAATGAAAGGTACTGCCAAGAAATGAAATATTTTCAGTTCAGGCTTTCAATAAGAAATGTGACTTAGGATTAAAAGAATGCTGCAACATTGGTGAAAATCCTTTTTTCCCAAAATTCCCATGGCTGAAAGAATGGGACATATCTGCCAAAATGTTCGCTCTTGGTCCAAGACAACCCTTTTTGTTTTGCACAGGTTGAACAGGAAAAAAAGAGATGATGAATGACAACCCGTTTAAGGGTAGAAGTTGCTAAACTACTCAGTTCACATTCGTAAAAGATCACTTAAGCTTACCCTTGATCTAGTTAACCATAAGAGAACATGCACTTGTATTATCCATTGGAACTTGTAAATAAACTCGCAGTACAATAAACTTCACGCAGTCAGAACACTTGGGTGCTATCAATAATACAATACCATCACTAATAGTTCACAGCGGTCGTGGTGCGAAAGTGTATAGAGTCTGAGATACTTGTGGCGTTTATATCGATCTAAATATCATCTAATGGTCTCCGTGCGGCGTGAGAAGCGTGTGTGCGTGCTGGGCTATTAATGCCGACTAGTGATTTGTAGTGAGACAGACACAATGACTTGCACAGTGCACAGGCTTATTTTTGATTTGGGGATTTGGAATAGTAGCCCACAATGTTACAACATGGGTAAGAATTCCCTTAGCAGCATCAAGACAAACCGCACAACAGTCAAATATCAAGGGAAAGTAAGTTGGGAGTAATTTTATTTTTGGGATTTTGTTTCAGTTGGCAATTATGGACACTATTCCTTAATATTTTTTAAATTTTCTCAATTTCAAGCCAGTCCTGGCCAATTGCCAAACCTAAATATTAATGACTTTCAAAATCTCATTGTACAATCCGAACATGCTCACATGCCTATGACCTAGAAATTTGGTTTATACATTTTTGTGTGTCTATGAAGAGTCTATAAAGTGGCTGTGGTTAGGTTTGTAGGTTGAATCCCAACAGTTATGGAATAAACTTCAATATACTTTGAAAACTTTTTTTTTCAACATTTTCAAAAAATATTCTTGACTATCATAACCCCTAATGGATTACCCTCTTTTTGCTCTTATTCTCTTCTGTAAAATGAGCCAGTGGTGTTTTTGAATTGGTAAGGCCTGGGGGGGGTTTTATTCCTATATTGATATTAAACAGTTTGGAGGTGTTTAGTTGTTGCATTAATACTTTTCATAAAGTTTTTTACCATTGTGTAAAAATCTTTTGTTGTTGACTCATGCAGAAGAAATGAGGTGCCCGAGTTGGCTCTACTGTCACGTGCAAGCTCAAGGAGGGCTCTGTTAGAAATCAACAGTCAATAGGCCAACTACACCGCCATTTAGTATGAATCTCCAGTCGGCTGATAACAAATCAGTGTTTGCCCCACTTCCATTGTTGGTAACCTCAAACAAACATTTTCTACTGAGCGCACCATTGGTATTTGTCTGTTTTGATTCTCTGGTCATTAAATATTGACCAATAGTTACCCCAAATCATTCCTACTGAAGCTGAACTCAAGTCCTGGATCAATAATTGTGGAATAAGCCAATAATGTGGATAATTGAGCAATAAACTAACTTACTGGTCATTTGTTGGTATTTTGTGTTACAAATGGAGCAAACAAAGACCGCGGGCAGCTGGAATAAAAAAGTTTGCCCCTTGTTCACAACCTGGTTGTGATAATGTGGGGTCAAAATTTTTAAAACATTCCAGTTTGTATTTAAATTAGTTTCAAACATGTTACATTTTCACACAAGCATTTTCAAGGTATAAAGTAAGGTATAATTTTCAATTCCTGTTTAAGCCAACGGATAAATTTCAGTGTCATTCCTTTGGCAAAGAAAACCCAAACGTTTGATCACAGTGGATAACTCTCATTTGATGTTCAGGGATAAGGTCATTAAAGGGGAGTGCATTCGTGATATAATTGCATGCTTGGAGGCATGAATAATTACATTGCATTAGCGGGGCCACTGTGACACGAGCGCTTTAGCGCGAATGCTCACCGTGGCCCCGCTCATCCATATATTACTTTATTAATGCCTTCAAGCATGCAATTATATCCCCGAATGCACTCCACTAATGCCTTATCTGTCATAACCACTTGAGCATTATTTTATACACCATCACAAAGCATAATACAATATTAATAACTCTTTTTTTCTGATATATTTTGGATAATTTTTACAAATTTATAACTAGAAATATCGTAGTCTACGAACTTTCCACAACCCCGGGTTGACTTTGCATAAAGCAGGGCAAGCAATTGGAGAGAAGGGTGAAAAGTTATACCTGTAGTATTGATTGAAATTTCGATGAGTTACAAGCTCAAAAATAGGTTAGCTTTTGACACATAATTGTGCCTGATTACAATTAAACGTAGCGATTACGCATTAGTCAATACTTTACTTCACAATCGGATTGATGAATAAGCGCAGTCGATTTCATGCCGATAAGTATTCATTCAGTTCTTGAGTATTGCATCTATTTGTATAGGTCAAATCGCAAGTTAATTAACACCGCAATTTTAAAACGACAATTATAAGGACTTACTGCAGTGTAAGTTTCTTGTATTTTTTTTAACACCATAGAAATAAGATTTCTATTTTAAGGTATATACTTATTATGTAGTGTCAATTGATTCTTCAATTTGTTGCAAACATTTGTTGGTTTCTAGAATTTTTAGTTTACTGAAGCAAAGAGGAGCACAACCTAGACCTGCCTAGGATATTTGAACCTAATATCATGCTTTTTTGTCCGTATCACCATTTTTTAGCATTGGTGCTCCTCCGCCACATGCTCTTCCGCCACATGCCTCCTCCGCCCATGATCCAGCCACCCCTGACTTTTTACGCTGAACGAGTTACAGTAATTAGTACAAACTAAAATCATATTTTTTTTCAGAATTGGAAGGCCAATGTTCCAAGTAAAAAAATAATACCAAAACAACTCCGTCTCATATAAAATTAACAAACTAACAAGCATTTAAACAAGTTTTTGGGAATAAGAATGCAACAAATCCACCCATTTTTTCTTTTTAGGTGCCCACTTAAAAACATAACCCAACCATAGGTGAGACTATTCTCTCCATGGTTATACTCTTGTACACCCCTGTGTTGTTTTGTACGCTAATTATGAAATATGGCTCATATGTATAGCAACTGCTGTATTTTTGTTAACCCACCAACCACACCTGATTAGATAAAGACTTTGACACATTTTTGAAAGACTTATTGACTATTCATTAAATTTTTGTTTTCTGTAGACCTGACCTGGCTGCCGCCAAACTAATTTGTAGATAGATTTGAATTGGACGTATCATAATATATACATTCTTGATATCTAGCATAAATCAGAGTAACTTCAGATTATGATCTGTGCAAACCTTACTTTTTCGATAGTTGGCCACAACCTGAGTGTTGCAAGTACTCTTCTTTTTTCAGCACTCCTCAAATTGCTAAAATACTGTTATTTGTTTGCTTTTAATGGCAAAGTGCCAACAAATTTTATTGAAGTGAATTAATTACAATCTAGATATTAGACTTGGAAAAGAATGGATTATGGCATTGATCTATTCAACCGTTCTCAACGTATGGTATTTTTTTTTGAAAGCTACTGTTACTTTTTGCATCACGTATTTATGGCTGCTTGCTAACTGGGGTGCTTCCAATTGTTTACACTCCCATGTTGTCAGTATTCCCACTGCAACTTTCTACCCCTGGTGTCTACCTCAAGAGGTGATGGGTCAGAGGTGTTGGTATTTCTGAATTACCCATTGGTTTCCCCTCTTTCTAGTGTACATCATTACCCACTGTTACCGCTTCCTGGGTCTCCCCCATTCAACAGGAATCATCAATCATGATCAATCAATCGTCAATCAAAATATACAGGACTAGCTATACAAAAGGTAGATACCAGTGTAGCAATATGAATAGTGAATGTAGATATATTAACACTGCAAGTGACAACTGACAGTATATACACTCTGCTTGTACATGCAGATTGAATGAAATGAGGACACTGCTAAAACGCAGAGCGTGAGGGTACAGTGACCTCTTCAATTAAGTAAACTTACATATGAATTATAACAAAGGGACAAAAACATACGACAGGAACAAAACAAGGACAGGACCCAGAAACAAACAATGACATTACAGTAAAACAGTCATGTCTGACAAATTGAAGAGGGGAAGAATAGAACTAACAAAGTAGAGGATAAATGGAGAGATAAGGTGTGATGTCAGTATCATACATATGAAGGAGATTTTTTTTAAGATTTCATTTTGATAAGAGATGAGGTAGGGATTTTTAAGGATATGATTCAGGTGGTGCCAATTTACATATGTTGTCAACCTTCAGACAGTACCTTTCAGTTCTGATTAAACACGGAATCTTTCATAAAACAATTCTGCCCCCCTTTAACAGAAATTTTTTCGATCAGACTACCCTTATCACTGGGAAAACACCAAAAGGATATTGCATGTGAAGTCTAATGTGATTTCCTAGGGGAAACATCAACTAAGTGCCTGGTATTTGAAAGTTCTCCCCAATTGGTGGTTGCAGCTTATCTTGCAAGTTTCTTTTTAAATGGGGAAACTGATTTGGTGGGGTTTTGGGTCATTTGTAGGCCCGATATGCGTTCTTTACCTTTTGCAGTCTGACCCCATAGTATGAAAACCTTGCTCGTGATGACCAAAACAGGGACAAGGGAAAAAATTCCTGCTGGATTCTTTAAAGGGACAGGAGCAGATTTTTTAAGGAGGATACAACTTTCTCTCAATTTGCACTGATCAGTTGTAGAACCTATTGAGAATGTTTCAAAGGTTATTGAACAAACAAGTAAAAAAGAATCCAAAAAACTATTGATACGCCAGATAACGGATTGGTCTGGGTGGGGGAAAATTTACATGACACTGACTGAAAATCAATAGTTTCACTAATGATGTCACTGGTAAGTGTATTCTTTTTCGGCCCTGTTTATTGGAATGCACTGTTCCCATAAAAAGATTTGAAGGAAGGTTTTATAATTCTCATTTCTGTGACCTTAATGTTAGATAAAAGAATAAGCTTTCCTATAAAGGCCAATTCAATTTAACTAACTAAATGGAATAAACTTACTGGACTCATATTATTCTGGGACTATGACTCATTCGATTTTATGGACATGACTCAGTACTTTATTTATGCGACTACTGACTCACTATTTATTTATAGACTTGACTCAGTATTTATTTAGGGATTAAACTTATCAGGCCATAAACCCACGCACTCAATGAAGGATTCCGGAAAGTCACTTTCTACCCAACAGTTTGTCCAAAGCAGATTGGTTGTAAACCGTGTGTCCCCAAAACAACGCAACACTTGGTGGCAAGAGCCGCCATAGGGAGTTTTGAACCAAGCATGTGAGCTACTTATTTTCTTTGTTGTAGGTAAGAAGGGACTGTTAGCTCCTAATCCCTGAAAAATTCATAAAGGGTAGAGTCAATTTTTTTTAAGAATGAACCCAGAAATCAAGTAATTCTGGGCAGGACCCATTTAAAAAAAACCAAATTGAGGCGCTATACTACAAATACGGCCTGGATACGTTTTGGCGTCCAGAACCACCAATATAAAGTCCAACCACCATTTCCCTTTTTTAAAGACATCTACTGCAACATATATTTTAACATAATATAATGTTTCCATTGGTACTAACATATAAAACTGCATTTTAACACACTTAAAGATCAACTTAAATGTATGATTCAACAAACTCTTCGTATTGTCCAAATTCCAGATAAGACAGCATTGGATTAGAGTCATCATTATCATCAATCATTTTGTAACAGCACTAGTTTATCTTAAAACCCAAAAATTTAATGACAGAATGAATACATACTGAATTGATTATTGAGTATTTTGTGTTGAAAACAGTTGTTACTTTCTTAAAGTTGAGAATGTAACCTTATTTTCTCAGTAACAAGCAAGTTTTAGTCCGCCAAAGCAATTATCTTTTTACTATTAATAATGAGTTTGTCGATGACTTTGTAATAGTTTTATATCGCCATGAAAATATTTTATCACCAATAAATTAATAGATTCAACCATACGTGTCACCTCTATACTTTTCCGTAGGTATCGGCATTGATGAGGGTATGTGTCAGTGGGTGAAATTAAAATTCCACTTTAAATCTATTGAACCATGTGTCCGATAAGCAAGAAGAAAATCAATCCTATGTTATTCATGAAAGCATTCAAGTCAATGTAAGGCGGATTTACAGCCAGAACATTCTGACTAATGTATTTGCTTCAGTGGTATTCACAGGCGAAGGTGATGTTTAGCTTTTAGGGCGCCGCCCTGTTTTAGGATAGAAGGAACACAAAAGTCTTCGCATTCTCATTTTAAAAATGATGCCAACATGAAAGGCCCGATTATCATAGTTCGTGTATGAAACAGGTGAATCGGGCCACATATTTTCTTTTTCTTACTGCCTCCTCTCCCAACTAAATCGACGCTGTCCAAAACTGTTTCCTCTGGTGACACGATGACTTGAATCTACTATAATATTTTATCATTATCAGTTAAGTAATAATTATGTAAATGCAGTCTTTTACCCAGTATAGTTTTTTTCTGCAAGAAATTTTGGCAGTAAATGTTGATTGCAATCAATATCGTATATGCCATTCTGTTCTTCATTGCAGTCTTGTGGTTACCAGCTCCTCACTTGTTTTGTAAAATGGTTCTGCGGGTATACT
>JAMKCH010016401.1:0-24734 GCA_023653785.1 Ophioderma brevispina
ACACAAATCGAATACATGCAATTGATTCTCAACATATCTCAAACATCTTCAATGGACCGTTATTTATTATGAATACTTCTGCCCTTGACAACCCCTTTCTGATCAATTCAACACGCAATGTGAATAACTTAAGCACCCTCGGCTTCGAGCGTGCTTTGGTGGCAATCTGTTTAGTCAATATTTAGAAACAATTGGACGCCAATTGTCCAATATACCCACACGGTTCGTAAAGGTGGGGAATGACCCAGAATGATATGCGTCATTAAGCGCAGCAACCCGGGCGCAGCAACAACAATATTACTATTTTGGACTCAGAAGTGACGATAAATTCTCGTGAAGCCCGTCATAACCTGGTCTCTTATTTTTCGCCGTAGCATTTAATGCATCAAACATTCATCATATATTTAAGATACCTTCACATGTTCACTATCATCAATCATAAAGTGGGAAAATGGTATCCACTAAAAACCCATCAACCAAAATCGTTCTTAGAACTATTCCATTTGTCTTTTTGAATTTAAAAAAGCATAATTTGTGCACATTTTTTGAAGAGCGCCCCCAATTTTCAAAAGTTGATATTTTGGCACAGTTACGTTTTTGAGTGTCTAGAAACTACATGTATCACCACCTGCGAACGAAATGCTAAAAAAACAAAATTCTAATGCGTCTTTATCATCAATAATCGCGATTTTTTAATATAAATTTCGATCCCAGATTGGACTTACAGGCAGAGCTGGAAATTCCTAGCGTTTATGTCGTCCAGTGATGAAATAGTGCCACCATACGAGAAACATAACTTCTACTGGATTTTTGCCTGAAACCAGAACCAATAAACCACTAATGAATGAGCGTATACACGTACAAATGGCGCTTTTTCCCGCTAGTTCACATTGGAAGACCGTTCCAGCAGCCGCTGAATATTATCTGTGATCCGTATAATAAGTCTTCTATTACAAACTTCCTTCGTTGTGAGAGACAGCATTTTCGAGCTTAACCATTCACAGGTATGATTTAAAATATTAAAAAAGCAAAAAACCAACAAAACAACACAAAACTTTTGAAAAATTGGGGGCGCCTCTTCAAATAAATGTGCTACTATTGCTTTAAGGGAAAACACGATTTTGATAGCGCCACCAAAAATCTACTTATAGGAAAAACGCTGATGTGGCCAGATTTGATCTTTTTTCCCCCAAATATGAAGCAACCAGGCAACTGAGTGATATTAGGCATTACATAAAATTTTGGGCAAAAAAACACAAAAAAACACCATAAAATTAAAAAAAAAAAAAACCCAATTGGGTGCACATATGCCCCCCCCCCCAAGTTATACACTTACGGATAAATCCCCCAGTTCATCTGCCGGAACCTACACCTGCTGACATATTAAATTGTAAAAAATCTCTAAGTACTTTCATATTAGCAGTTGAATATAACCTTGAAACATTTGTTCTTTCCAACGCAATTATAAAAGTCCCGGTCACGTGACCCGTTGTCATGGCAATGGCAACCATTTTGGATTTGAAAAGAATTTTTCAAAACAATTGAGCCACCAAATTTTATTGGTCGAGCTATGAGTTTCAAAAATATTGGCGAGACGCAGTCGAGCCCATTTTTTCAAACTCATAGCGAGACCATTAACTTTGGCGTAATCATCCGATTTTATTATTATCATGTTTTGGATCCGATATTTCAAACACTTGTACTTCTCAAACATGATATCAACTAATGGGCCTTGGAACGTGATTATGCTGCTAAAAAGTATATTTTTAATTGGAATGAAAACAAAAGCATGCAACAATAAGGGCAGAACTTAAATCTGAACTACAGAGAATTGTTTAAAATTTGCATTACATTTAGAGGGGGTAACCGAGATAAAAGGTCAAATTTAGATTTTCATAATTATGTTTTTGTTTATTTTATTTCCTTAGCAACAAGCATATGGTGTGAGAACAACGCTTTTAGTTCAATTTGAATCTTATCTAAAGGGCAAGCTTCAGTGAAAATTTGAAGGTGTTCCAAGCACCCGGTATCTCGCTAAAATCACCATTTTGAGATATCAGCCTTTAAAGTTTGGTCGGTTAAAAATGTATAATTAATTAACAATAATTAATAAGCCAATTAAGTTCATAAAGTCAAATTATCATAAAATGAAGAATACACTTTGGTTAAAAGTATTTCAGCATGTTAAATACAATAAATCAAGAATTATTACAGAAATCGTATTAAAATGCTAAAATATTACCCCAAAATATCAACAAAAACAATACAATACAAAAGAATTAAAAAAAAAGGAAATACATAAGATATTCATAACTTTGCCCCTGACTTCGACGAACAAAAGTAATCACAACTTTGCGAAGGAATGTCCGATTTTTACCAAATTTGAAGCAAAAGAAAGCCATATTCCAAGCTCAATATTTAAATAAAATACAAATTTTGGCCTTGTAAAAACCTGTACTGGGGGGATTCCACCTTAAGTGTTAAACCTACACTTGCAGCATGGTTGGCCGGTAAAGCATAAAACCCAGGCGGTATGTACCGCATGGTAAAAACGTAGTAAGTACCGGAGGTTTTCCATGCCTTTGGTAAAATTTCTAATGGCAAATTTGGCTTATTATCCCTATTACATACATACTCTCTGAGGTTCTGAGGGGTAAATACCCCTGGGATGGTGCATCGCTACCAATGAATGATGCAGAACACCGTCAATGTGACAATGAAAAATATGACGATGATAAATATGTTTATTTTTAGGAAAACATGTATTTTTCTAGGGTTTCTAAAGTGTTTATGACACTTGAAATTGTGTTTGTTTTTGGTATTTAAAATATACATGCACTATCCAAATATGAACACTGCAGTTAAGTTTTGAAACTTTTATGCTGCATTTTATGCCTTTTTAAAGCTAAAAATAGGTACTTCCATGTGAAACAAATTTGGAAATAAAATAACAGAGTACTCTCACTTTCTCTGATTACTAATTCAATGTATGGGAAACACATGTACGAGAAATTTGTGTAAATTTTTTTTCCATTTGTGGGGACGTGATAAATTTTTGTGAAACGGATAATTGTGAACATTTCGAATCCGAGAAAACACAATGTGATTTAGCAGATGAGAAATCAAGAACATTTTGACCATATACTGAGGTGATTTGCATAGATCTATTTTAGGGACCTATTCAAAATTTAATTGCCACTCTAGAAGAATAAATTTATTTACTACCAGACTTACAGCAATACCACCCACCGCATTTTTGGAAGAGCGCGCCCCTCAATTTTAAAAATGTTTAGATTTTTGCACAGTTTACATTGTAATTGTTTGTAAAGTTACCCCCCCTTGTTTTAATGGTACGCTCGAACCTTCTTTATAATGTGTCACTAAAGGATTTTGCAATTATAATAATTACATCGGAGCTCCCGATCATATGAAATAGCCGGGAAATTAGCGCCATGTACGTGTAAAACGTTCACGCATCATTCTGTTTCAGGTGGTTCCACCGAGGCAAGTCAAGTTCGGGTCATTTTCATGAGATTGCGCTATTTCATGATGGACAGACAGAAAGTTTCCAGTGTTGCCATTCCGGCTGTTTGAACTAAGAACGGGGACCCCCCGATCTAATCACAAATCCCTTCTTTTAATGACGCTAGTCTTGGTCAAGACGACTAGCTTGAATTTTTTTTCAACACTCAGCGAACTGTCTTAAATCATAGCATGTACCCATGACTACTTTTATATCATTCCGAACTCTGCTGAAAAATCCCCACAAACCAACGGTGCCAGTGCAATGTTGCAACTGCTGCTGTGGTCTTCATTGTTGTATTCGGTACCGCACTTGAAAATACGGTGAAGGCTGCACATGCAGACTATTGTGTTTAGCGATCTGTCTTGGCCAGATTTGGTAAATTGCTTCTGTGGATTGCCAAAATGAAATCATGCAGCCCGATAACTGACCAATCAAAGACGCGATGAAATGACGTAATATTCTGGATCAAAGATTTATTCAAATAGCCAAAACGACCAAGACGGCGAGGCTCCCTGTGAGCGATTCGTGAAGTTTAGCATTTTCTATTATTTGAAGGAGATTTCGCTTGTGGGGTTGATTTGTGACGGTAGTAATTCGTAAGGCGGGGTGATTCGTACATGAAGCCTGAGACGCATTTTCATTTACGGTTTTGCATGGCGGTCGGCCCAAGGCCCTGGGAGGCTGGTGTGTGGTGTGGGGGGGGGGGGGGGCCATTAGGCGCCCCGGGCTAAGGTCCATTTTTTATATCCCATGTTAAGAGTTTCCATGGGCTCAGCTAAGGCGTGAGGGGGGTCAACCACAATAATTATATACGGGGTATGTACCTTCGGAAGGGGACATGCCGATCATCTTGAACAACTATTATGACGCAATGCATACTTTTTGAGCATTACCGTTCACAGGTGTATAGATTTCGAGTCAAGTACCACACAACTGTCAATTAATCTGACCAATTTGAAAATTGGGGCGCTCTTCAAACAATGTGCTATCATTGCTTTGTAACACGCAACTACCCAGTATATGTCTTGGAAACTAGACCCAGGTGGGCCGCTTGGCATCCATGTTTTGTTTTAAAAATGCATTTCGGCTTCATTTTTGTTTGATTGCTTGCTGTGTACGCAAGATTGAAATGGATAGAGCAGAAGGCCTAATCATAGTACCGAAATGGCTTGACACGCCTTGGTTTCGAACTTTTTGAATGAGGGAACTATTATTTATATTGCCCAGATCTAAAATTTACTTTATTGACAACAATTTGCCATGTACAACACTGCCACCCTCTGAATCATTCATTGTATTTGCTATCTATCCAGAAACTCCTTATAGTATAAAATATGAAAATTTCAGAGGCAGCTCACAGATATCATCCTATCGTCAGAAGAGATCAACCAAGAAGATATCTACGAACGTCCCATCATACATGAGACGTTTTTTGTCACTAGCAACATTAAACTTTTGCAAGCAGAATATCTGAGATTAACAAAACTTTAGAAAGGATTTGGATATAGTTACGGTGTGCTTTTATCAAGTATTATAAATTTGCCAAATGGACACACTGTTTGGAAGGAGTGTTTTGTTCAACGCCCTCATAAAAGCCGCATAATGCAGAGGTATGGGACGTACGCTTACCGCTAGTCATGAACTATTTGCGGGCACTGATGCAGTTTAGACTTGACCCTGAGTGAAAGTATGACATGCTTCTGGCATTACTTATCAGTCAAACCAGACAGTCAAACATGGCATCTCAATCTTAACAACTGAAATACAAGAACCAAAACCATTTTTCAGGCGCATGCATTGATAATAAAGCAATCAAATAACACTAAAAATATGACACTTTTACGGGGTCCCATTTGGTGTCTTCAGATGAGCGTGTAAAGGTGTCACTTTGACGCGGTCTGAGGTATCAAATGACCCTGACTCCCTGACACCATCCTCAACGGTTGTAACTACGCTTACAAGTCGGAAATACAACTGGCAGCCATGAGCTAAAAGCAATCTCTACAGGTTCGGGCACCATACGTGGTAGAGGCAAATCAGAAAAATAAATCGCACCAGCGAGAATCCGATCTCTATAATAGCATTTCGCACAGCGGATGGTATCGATGGTACACTCTATCGAAATCCAATCTTACTAATGCCTAAGACAGAGCCAGCCAACACTCTGAAGGAGGCCAATGACTGGATATTAATGATGAATGAGGAACACAAACAAATAGTGTTCCCTCCTGAAATCACTGAGACAGCTAAGGGACCAGATATCACCATCTTCTCTACCAAAACAAAGGCAGTGATCATCATAGAGCTGACGGTCCCTATGGAGGAGAACCTATCCAATGCATATGCAAGAAAGAAGTGCAAATGCCAAGATCTAGTGGCTGACCGTGAAAGCAGAGGATGGGCTACATACTACTTTCCATAAAAGTAGGAAGCAGAGGTTTCTGCAATACATCCTTGGGCATTCCTAAAGGAAAGAGAAAGGCTATAACCGATACAGCAGCCAAAATTGCACTCAGAGCGAGCTATGTCATCTGGCTCAGCAGAAGCTCAAAGGCATTCAGACCGATGGAGCTACAAGCAACTCCAGCAATATGCTCTGAGGGAAGTGGAATGGTTGAGCGCTCACAAAACCAGTGAGGATATGGGCTTTGCAAACTGCCTTATTATAATGTATTTAAGTAAAATGTTAGAAATTCTGCATACATTCTTAGAAATAGAGGTTCCAATAAAGGTTCAACATAGAACATTTTGGTCCTGTATTTAGCACCCTAAGTTCTATAAAGAACTGTAAAAAGTTTTATGAAGAACCTTCAAAATTTAAATAGGGCTATAGGAACGTTCTCTTTTGTATGCGCCCACATATACAAGTGAATTGTAGAAATAACCCTTTGGTTCTAAAATAATTTCGTGGCACCCCAAAATAATTTCTTTCCACGAAGATTCGTTAGGGATCTTTATAGAACCATAAAAGGTGCTGTAGCCAAGAAAACGGTTCTTTGTAGAACCTTAAAGTCTAGAACCATTAAAGTTATGTTAATAAGCATCCTTCAAAGGTTCTTATAATAGAACAGTTTTTATTAAGCCACGAAAATATTTTAGTGTTATCACTGTCTTTCACGTTGCTAAACCTTTCAAAATATACGTGAACACATACAAACAGAACGTTCCCGAGGTCCTATTTCAAACATTGTTGAATCGTTCGTCATTAGACTTTTTAAGGTTCTTTATAGAAGTTAGAGTGCTAAATACGGGACGAAAACAGGACAAAAAGGTTCTATGTTGAACCTTTATTGGAACATTTTATTTATAAGAGTGTTTTCCATTGTTAAAAACTGCCGCTTTGGCAATTAACAACTAATGCTAACTACAAATAAGCAGTAATAGATGTAACAGAATTGATGATGGATGTGCCTCAGATTGTTTTATTTTGTATATGTTGGTCCAAAGAAGGGCAAATGAGGGGGGAATGAATAATGTGGAAAAACACGAATTGGACCAACATTGGCCCAACGTTCACAGGACATTGGTACAACATATAGGCAAACAACATGTTGCCAACCTCAATTCTGTTGGTCCGATATCGGCACAACGTCAGTCAACAATCATTTTATGGTGGTCCAATTAAGGCCCGATATTGCAAAAACATTGGGCCAATCAATCAAGTGGGCAAACGTAGGCCCCATGAGAAAATAACTGCGATCCGATATCGGCAGCCAATATCGGGCCAATAAAAAATATATTGGCAGGTGTTGGGCCAATGTCGCAATGTTAGCTGGGTTAATGTCCGTTCTTGGGTAGGCCTCTATATGACTCAACACTACAATCAAGAAACAATTGGCATTTTAAATTTAGGGGAAATGACTGCGGCTTTAAGGTATTCAGAAGCCCGAGATCTGCTAACAGACCTGTTAATATAACTACAAGTTAGTCCTTTTATTTTTCAGATACTTGGAAAACGGTTACTTCCACATGATGTCTCTATCAGGCAAGGAAAGACGTCTTTTTAATCATCAATTGATACGTGTGTCTAAGAATCAACACAAACAGAGTTTCTGTGTACAGCTCAGATTTTATCGAACCTTCTGCGACTTGTTTCTTTCTGGAAAGTAAATGTTTTGAACCAATGATCATACAGCTGACGGTTTGAACGTAGGCGCAGCAAACATCCGTCATCTTTTTCAGCATAAAACTTAATAACAAATCCACTTTGACCGCGCTGGCTCTCCAACAACATTTGAGTTCTTGATGGATTTAGATACATTTAACAGTGATTGCCACGAGTGCCTAAATTGCGACACTAAATTGGAAACGATTGCTATCACCTTTCGATTGCTGAAGAAGGTATCCGAAGAATGTGATCTACGACAACAATTTTAGTGAGTATAACAAATATTATAGCTGTTAATTAACCATATTTGAGTCATGTACTTCACTGATTTTCTATACAATGGATTGGTGGTAACATGGGCCTACATTATACTTGATCCATCTAAAAAGCACAAGCATGAGGTTAAGAGCGGTGGGACATGTCCTCCGGACTCATGGTCCACCTACAACGGAAATAATAGGGCACTCGATTCAGTAAGACTTTTTCGACAACATTAACTTTTAAGCTTATTCCTTTGTCGTCTATGACCCCGTACTATCGAACCGCGGACTTTAGGGGAGCGGTATTATTTATGCCGGGTGATGGAGGATTTCAATTTTTTCGGCAAAATTTCGCTGATTCCCCCCCCCCTTCTCGCTTCCGTTCCAAAATTTTCACGTTCCCTCTTGACATGCTGATTTTCCCAGTTAAAAAGTTCATGTTCCCCCTCTCGCGTTGAGGAAAATTTCACGTTCCCCCCTCTCTCTTACAAAAATTTTTCGGGTGCCCCCCTCAAATCCTCCATTTCTCCCCCCCCCTCCCCCCGGCGAAATATGAACCCTCCCTTACTCCTTTTTTTCACACCGGTGTAGACATACGGTTATGATAGGGCACTCGATTCAGATGACTTTTCACACAACATTACTCCTTAACTTACGCCTTTATCCGTTGAACCTGCCGGACCTGATCTCCTTGTTACACTTTACACAGGTGTAGAAGTAATATAGTCCGCCGTATTCACAGTCCGCTACAATGGTAAGAATAGGGCCACTCGATTCAGATACTCTTCACCGCAACATTAGTTTCCCACGCTTTGTTTCCGTGTCGTCTATTTTCCCTGAACTTTGGTTCCCGCCGGACTATAATGACTTTCACATCACACCGGTATATAAAAGTGTAAATGTATGGCTTGGAGGATGTATAACGACCCATGCGTTTCACTTTAAAAACCCAAAGATAAACACAAACACAAGTTTTTTAATCCAAATCAATTCATTTCTATTTTCCCTAATAAATTTACTATTTCCCGAAATCCTGCTTGTATAATAACGATTAAAATTTGACATCTGATTTTCTTTGTTGTTGTCTTGTTTACAGAACCGTTGCTTCTCTCACACACCGAGGATCCCACCACAAATATTTTGGGTTTCCCCAAATCATACATAGATATTATGGCAAAAACTGCAAACTCGCACATTACATTCACCTTTATTCCTAAATACGAAAGATATAGCTGAACTTCCTCAATTGTAAATACCAATAATCGATATTTTTAACGTCTTCACTAAACGGCAGGCCGCCAACCCCTCAATTGCGCCGCCCCTGCAATCTACACTTAAGTTTGGAACGTTTGTTCAATCCTTCTCTAGCCTTAGTCATTTTCTGAGCATACCTTCGTCTCTAAGATCCCTTTTACGCGTCCCTAGAATGTGTCATCTGTGCTGGGCCTAACTCTACATAGCGGATACGCTACATCTGTGTCAGCCTGGTCTGTGTGATTTCGCACATGGCGCCCTCTGTATGGCATAGATTTTTAGCTGTTTGCACATATCTTCGTTTGGGAGAATTTTGGCAATGTTGATCAATGTACAGTTTCTTTCCATCCATATCCGAGTATGCTGTGTTCATTCATGAGGTTTTGCAGAGTTTAAGTTTTTTAATTGTCTTTATAATGATATCGTAGTGCATTCATAAGTTAGCTTCTATATTTAAATTACTGTCCCTTTTTTTTCGATCCTATGTATTTAAGTTTTTTTTCAGCATCCACTATCGCCCACTCACTCCCGTGGGGAGGGGACCTCACATATAAATGGATATGGGTGTAAGGCTTGCTCTTCCAAACCCAGGGCAAAGTTCTTTTCCCGGGTCCCAGGAATATTAGAAATCTGATACTTTTAAATTATTCGTCTTGTTCCAGAAAGAATATTTGACAGCTTGTCCAATTTTAAAGTACTTTAGTTTTTGGTCACCATACAAACTCCAATATTTCCGTGGCCTCATCCTCCTCTTCACCCAGCCTCGATGTTCATGACACTTTATCCCGTTCTTTGATTGCCTCCAAACAAAGGAATCGGTAGCTTGTCTCAGACATTCCGAAAATATATCAATTGCATCTGTTATGAAGAAGAAGTTCATGTAAAATGGGTTTAAAAAAACATCTTATTTCTGTTGAACAAAGTTGAGCACTGTCAGCTTTTAATACGCTTATTTTGTAGGTTTTGATTCCTCAATACAAACATCCTCTCCAAAGAATTCGTACCATCGACAACAGCGTTTACTGACATGAATATAGAGCGTCCGGTCGTTTTATGTCCGTCGGATGCTAAGGTTCAAATCTGAGAGTCTGAGATACTATTTCTATGTTTCATTGTCCTAGGACCCTTTGGTTTTAAATGGAGCGTCCCATAGGACGGTGGGTGTTATAAGTCGTGTTTTTGTCCCCGTACATACGGTTTAAGTGTCCAAGTCCCGTCGGACAAGCCAAGGTTTAAATATGAAGTCCCACGGATATAAAGTTTTACTTATCATAGGACTGTGTGGTTGGAAATTAGAACGTCCCATAGGACGGTGTGTTAATAATTTGTGTTTTGTCCGTCGGACATTTATTTTAAATCTGAGAGTCCGACGGATGCCGAGTAATATATTTCATCGTCCGGGGCTTCCTGGTTTTAAAATGGAGCTTCCCATAGTACTGTGAAGTTGATAAGTTTTTGTTTTTGTCCGTCGGAACATCTAAGTTTAGGTCTGATAGTCCGACGACACTAATTCAACGTTTTCACATTGTCCTAGACTCCTGGGTTTAAAATGGAGCGTCCCCATAGTACTGTGTGTAATACAGTTGTTTTTTGTCCGTCGGACACAAAAAGTTTAAGTCTGAATATTCCGAGGCCTAAGTTCACGTTTCATGGTCTAGGACTCCTGGTTTAAAATGGAGCGTCCCATGGACTGTTGTTTAATAAGTTGTTTTTGTGTCCGTCGGACACTGATGTTTAAGTGTCTGAGAGTCCGACTGACACTAAGTTGAACGTTTCCATTGTCCTAGGACTCCTGATTTAAAATTGGAGCGTCCCATAGGACTTGTGTCCTTGTAAACTGTTTTATGTCCGTTTCGACACTAAGGTCCTATGTGTAATAAATGTGTGAAAATCACATAAATGCAAGTAACATTGCTTAACATTCTCTAAATCCTGCAGTTATCAGCAATGCATCCCTCAAGTCCTGTGCTCCGGTTACCCCAGGCAATGCAATGCCTAACAAATCAGTATCAGGTCTATAACTAAGCATGATTACAGGGGCAACACATTGTTAATCATCATCATCTGCCTTAACCTTTGACCTCAATTTCCATACTTTGCATTTCAAGTTTCTCGTTGTATATTTGTATTACTACAAATCTAAGGCGAGTCCTATCCCCATGCTCCTGCGACCATTTTCCGTTAATTTAAACAATTCTAAACGCTGCATTAAATTAACAGAATAACACATAAGGTCTGCACTGTAAAAACAGCCGTGCCTTTTACAATGAAATAGCTGTAAAAGTACAGCATTTGACTGTAATTTGGAATACAAAGCCAAATTCTGTGATTTTATGTTCAATTTTCCATGCTTAATATTATTAAATTTAAAGGTGGGAACTTTAAAATCGAATTCTTCTGAGTATCAACATATTATACACTATTATGAATTTTTAATGATATGATTAAAGGAAAACCAGTACAGCGAATAATATTATACAATATACTATATAAAATAATATTGACCACATATCGAGTGGTTTCATCAACCATAACAATTAATTAAAACAATCTAGTTTGACCATGCGCTATTTAAAAATCGCGCTAGGACATAACGTGTTATGCGATACCGCCGACACATTTGCGTCATACATGCCATGGGATTTACACATTATGAAAGCATCATGCGTGAAGGTGTATGACGCTACTGTGCCGTCCGTATCGCATAACACGTATACATATCCCATATACACTAGCGCGAATTTCAAATAGCGCGTGGTCAGACAAAATGTTTGAATTTATTTTTATGGTTAGTACACTTCCGCTTTTTCATGAAACCACTCGATATGCGTTCAATAATTATTTTATATCGTATATTATAATAAATCATTCTTAGTAAAGGTTCTCCTTTAAGTACTTAAATTTGTAGGACAAAAATACTGCAAATTTTACAGGAAAATCATGGCATCCATTCTGCAAACACAACCGGGTAAAATACAGCTTTTACAGGATTGCATTCAAATTTATTGTATATTTTACAGTTTGATGTAATGTATATTACAATAAACTGTAAATTTTACAGAACATGCACCGTAAAAAATGTCGATATGTCTACTAAGTCAGTGATTTTTTTCTCCACACATTCGACTTAAGGAAATTTTCCTTATTTCCTATTTTGGAGCTTGTTCATCTGGTTGTATACCCATACTCTCTCAGATTTGAATTCCATAATGGGGGAAGGGTAGTTTATTGTGTCGCCTGCCGTAAGGCAGGAAGACACATAGGATCACTTGTCCACTGTTGTTGTCGTCTCTTGATGCTGACTGTTGATGATATTGTCTTTTAATGATGTTGTCTGTTGGTGATGTTGTCTGTTGTCAAAAAGGGTTGCTTGTAATATCCGCATACTTCGATGGATTTCAACCAAAAGGTGCAACATGTGATCCTCATTTGTAGATAGTTCAAAGTTCACTATACAAGGTTAAGATCATTGCTGTCAAGGTTGTAAGATGGTTTTTGAAATTGTAACATTACCTAATTGTAAAAAAATGAAGTTCATTGGAACCAAACTTGGTTTATGGATATTACTCACGGAAACCCTCATTGTGTTTTTGAGGTCAAGGTCACGTCAAGGTGAAAGTCATATGAGGCCTATCAATTACAAACCGCGACCGCAGACATAGTAGCTTGTATTTTTTTTCATCACGTAGCTGATTTTTTTTAAATATGTAATCTAGTAACTTAATTACTTGTATAAGAGTGTAAAATTGTCTATTTTTTTAACTCAATCAACCATATTTCTTCAGTTCCGAGATAATCTGAACTCATCACTTCTTGGAGGGTGGACTAATAGCCTGGGTCAGCAGATTTCTCGCCTACCCCCTGCATATTTGTCCTTTGTGAACCAAAATTGTGCCAATTTTTAATTATTTTTTTATTTTTGTTTCTTGTTGTAACAATCATTTTGCATTTTTGCAACAATGTGTGTTTTTCGTTTGGTACATTAACAATTTTGTTATTCATTGTATTGTCATTTGCGTTTGATAAGATATAATTGCTGATTATTTTGTTTGCCTCTATTGCTTATTGCTCCTATGTTCTATGTCAGCGCCTAGATAGTCATCTCCATTTTTTAATGATTGATTGATTGATGATTTCGTCGAACTTTCCATCTGTAAACCCTTGGTGTCCCTCACGGACTCTTAGTTTTCAAGCTTGGTCGGTCCAACTGACGCTCATGAGTTGGCTGCCAGCACCACATTTTAGGAGAGTGGTACTGGGGCTTAATAATAACATTTGTCATCCAAGCTAACATTGACCGTAGGGATGTGGAGTCATGAAAACAGGTGATGACAAAATTAAAATGTTGGCAATTTGCATACGACCCATTTCCCAAATTGTACGCCATCTTAAAGCCCAAACACCTATGAATAATTTTGGTGTAAAAAGTTTTTTTCTGGGTCACGGAGTCAATACCACTATTCTCCAAACTATAATGTTGCATGTGGCGATAGTTTCCAAGATGGGCGACTTTTATTATTGGCCAACCTTAACATTTCTTTATTATATATCCTATGAAATGATTGGTGTGGCAAATTAAAAAAATTTCTGGGTCACGGAGTTCATAGAACTATGTAAAAACTGTCAGGGGTAAATATAAAAGTAATGAAGTTTTCATAACGTCATATTTCCCAAAGGTCAACATAGAAAAAGGTCAAAATCCTTTATCACCTCATCTATACAGCACCTATGATACGTTTTTTATTGACAAGTGGATTGTGTTATAGTCACGGATTCAACACAAGCCATATTCTCAAAACGTCAGATTAGTCCGTGAGTGCCTTTATTCATTGACTAACCAATTTTAACAACCAAAAGTACACCTTGACTACTCTTTATGTTCCACCACTCCAAAATATATATCTGAATTTGCATGGAATTTTGATATTTAGCCAGTATTATTTTAATAGACAAGCAGATTTGTTTGTTTCAGATAATGTCAGAGTAAATGTGCACCGATTTCGAAAATATAAATGGTCCATGGTCCCGTGCACTTCTCTTGGTATAGTCAATGTTTTGGGGTTTTCTTCATAGGGGGGCATAAATCCGCAGTTAGAAGTTATATGAGGAGATTACCGAAGATTGCTGTGTTGGTGTTAATCATCAAGCATCTGGGTTAATATATTTTCCACTCTGCCGCATTAAGCCTGAACATTGCAGTAAGTTAATACTCTTGGGTCACTTGTATTAAATATTGGGCTATCTTGGAAAAAGAAGGGACAACTGCAAACGTCCACCTTATATTCACCCTACAGGTTTTAGAATAATCTATTGAACTCTTTTACCCAGAAAACACTCATTTGACACCAAAATCATCTTCCTAGGTTTAGATAAAAGAACTTACTGTTTCTTTGACGAGATTCGGCCATCTGAAAAATAGCCGTGTATAGAAATTTCCATACTCAGACCATTCTGGCAATTGTATAGTGAACCTCTTGACCCAGATAACATACATTCCGACACTAAGTTGCCATAGTATTGGCTATTAACCGTTTAATGACGGCCATTTTGCAAAATGCTGGTTTATGCACTTGCCATCACTTTTGTTTTGTCATCACTGTTTTTTCTGAACTACATACCCAAAGATCATTTTTAGCTATGATTGCAAACGTTATTATTCCGGCCCGGGTTGGTAGAAATCTAGGCCCTTTTTCCACCTGATGCTGCAGCACTATAAAGTAAGGTTTGAATGTTACAGCATACTGCGAACGGGTTTTGTGGATGAATTTTTGAAGCTCTCTAGTAACACTGTGCGTTCACATCACTTTTATAAGATGTACTGATGCTGTAGTTGCATAATTACAGGTTGCAAAGCACCATTGTAACATCAGTGTTAACTGTTATGCGTGTACCATTATAAGTAATAGAGGATAGAGATATGGTCACACTCCAGAACACGCCGTATCACGCCTCGGTGGGCAGTCACTACTGCTGCTTCTAATGTCACCCCAGCTCTCACAGTACCTAATGCAGCACCACAAGTTTCTGAACCTTTTTGTTTGTTGATATCGAGCAACTCCAAAACTCCGGCTATCTGTACTATGACTAAGGTGAGTATATGAATTCCTGGGCAAGCAAGACTGCAGTGGTGTTGTGGCTGCACAGGAGATTTCGTTCTTTCTCTTCTGCAGGTCCTGCAGGACAATGCCAGTGTACTGACCCAAAGGACTCTCAGGAACAGAGTCAACACAGACTTGTGCTGAATGGAATTCAAGTACGCCAATTCACGGTGATAGGGGTATCAGATATATTGTGAACCAACATACGTTGCATCACGTCTCATGTGACTGCATTTTGATTTCTGCTAAATTGTAGTGCTTCCTCTCCTTTTGCTAATAGGGAAATTGTTGTTTTCAATTGTTCAGCAAGCAGTACCACCAAGGCAGAATTATTAATCTTAATTCTGATGTCTTATATCTGATTATCGTAACATAGACAACTTGTAGTCAAAGTCCGTTCAAAGACTTGAATAGTTTGAAATCTTTCCTTGGCATAAACAGTTGGTATCGATAGAAAGCCACGAGTGTTTCCTTGGTTTGCCAAATTTGATGATTTTATCTTTCGAATAATAAGGCTGGTTACCTTGATGAAATGTATTCCATTGGTCGCTTCCAACTTAATCATTTTACTTTATCGTTTTACAAGTTGTCAATTGGAGAGTTAAATTTTTTCTGATAAAAACAAGTAACAATAGGATATAGTTTCATTGCGAAGAGGGTTATTGTCCTGGGCTGAAGATCCTCACCTTGTTAAATGTTGATAACATGACCGATCACAGTACAACCCAGAATCTTTATTGTCTCCTAACCAAATTTTCCAGTTTTTGGAACCTGGACTTTGTAACATTTGATCAACTGAAATACCTCTCTTGGGTTGCCACTCACTACCATATTAATTTTAGATATTCAGTGAATCTATCTCCAACGCCAAGTCCTTATTTTCTTGACTATCTACACAAAATCAGATATTGTAATTTCAAGACACATCCCTCAAAGGTCCCAATGTCAAAACTGAGCAGAACATGCCTTTTCGGACCTTGGCCCATTATTTTACAGAATTGTATGTGAGCCAACAAGATAGATCTTGAATTTACGGTCCCGCCATAAGACTATTGCGTGCGGCATGGGAAAAGATCCCTTTTCCTTAATGTAATAGTTACTGTCAGACCATAGGGCATTTTTTGATGGTTGTAAATGTGGATTATTGGCATAAATTCCCTCATTGGAATTTGTTTGTTCTAGTGGATACCGACAAATAACACTAAAAAGAGTAAAGTTCAAGATCTATTTCTAAGCACCTGACAAATCTGATCTAATCATGGGCAATATACATGAATCGTTGCATCTGCTGATATCTATTTTGGCGATATTTTTCCATGCAAGCTGACGATGGCGTTCTGGCTTACCTGCAGAATTTCCGCAACATGTCATTTTTCAAGTGAGCTTCTGTTTTTCTTTGTACATGATTGTATTTGCCGGTTTTCATTAAATGCGTGGACATCTAAACAAAAAAAAACCGTTTCTACAAGAATTCATATAACAATAGCCTTACATTTTCTACAAAGAAATTCAGTAACCGATCAGCAGTTTAGCATAGTACTAACTTGGATTTTGGCTTACCAATGGGAAATCATATTCCCTCTATTTAGCTGGGGCAAATGATAGGTTCTATGTTAATCACATTGTGTATTGGTCCCTGTGTCCTTTTGCAACTATTTAATTTGCCCAAATCCGAAGAAATCATTGCACCTCTAGTCATTATGACAATCTTTACTTCAAAGATGTTTCCAGGTCATTTTTCCAAGGCTATGCTAGTGGTATGTACACTCAGCAATAAGAAGTCCCCCTCTAATTCCGTTTTGACGTAACTCGAAAGTATTTACTTCTTTTTATTATTCAAAAACTGCTGGATCTCGAATTTCTTACGCACAAAATGACCAATTTCGTTGCCCGTCAGCACATCATTTTTACCATGAATCGTCCATTTTATGAATTTATGCAAGAAAAAAGTGCACTATTTGTCCCTGACACGTAAAGTTTTGTTTCCAAGTGTTTCCAACATTTCATTCACATTTCTTCAGCAGGTGAATACTACTGCTGTTGCTCTGGGTTGCCGTGTGTTGTTACATAATCACTTTGAAAATAAAATGGTCGTCGCGTGAGATTGACAATAAGCTCTTTTTACTGTGGAGTCTTTGGGATTAAAACGCAAAGGTTATGTCATCTGTGTTGCTGTGTTGGGTTTGCATATTGCATGTGCTGTATGGTTAGGGTTAAAAAGGCCGCACATAAAAAACTTTGAAAGAGGGCGAGCTACCTTGCCTTTCTACGAGTTTACCTTAAAGGGGTGGCAAGAAATGTTAGGAGTAACGCCAAAGGCTATCCGGAAACTGAGAGTGAAGTTTCAGCAGACAGGGGAGTAAGGAACTTCCACGAAGTGGTCGACCTCGCATTTTCAACAGTGAGGCAAACATTCCATGGTTAACAGCTGAAACCCAGAGAAGACTGTCAGGTAAATTTCAAGTAACACCATAATTTAAAAGGAATTGGGAAAATGTCAAGAATAAAAATGAGAACTTGTGGGATGACATCAAGACTGAAGCCTCAGGAAATGTAAAGACAACATCTTTTGCAAGGATTGCAGCGCATATTGGCAACGGCTTGGGGCTAACTTAGATTAGCATCGTATCGCACTTTCTCCACAGTAATGCGCAAGGTGTCTTGAAGTCCATACAGTGGGGATTTAAGGAAAAGGGCCCTGTCACAGCTTAAGGTCGGGCCCCTTTAGTATTTGCGAAATGACCAATGTCCCACTTTATAAGTGCGACTAGGGGTGTCTGAGAGCAAAAATGTTCAGAGGGCCCCTGTCATTTCAACTGCTGACACTGCTGATGCTTAATCCGCCCTGGACAGTCATTGCGAAGGATGGTGGACCTACCCATTATTGAATTCTTAACAGCTGTGAAATGTAGCATTTTCATTGGTTGATTGCCGGGTTTCAATTTGTTAATTGAACCCAGGTAGTAACGCCTGCGTATTGACGTTATTTTTAGGTTGAACGCTCGCGTCAATACGCGCGTTTTGCTACTTTCGCGCGCGCCTTGCCTACGTGCGTATGATCGTTTTGCGTTCAAACGGGTTGTTCGATTGTTGTCACTGGGTGGTGACAATCATTCTTGTTGTTTTTTAAGCCGTCGTCGTAAAATCATCGCGGAAAATGGGCTTAGGTTAACGATGAGCTTCTTTAAATGATAACTAGCTGTTTAAGGATGAGAATAAGGGTATGATTTTGGGACCCGTATCTCTTTACGACGATTGAAACCGGTGACACCATATTTTTGCGTGGAAGAATCGGCCTCCGGCCACCTCGTCTTCACCGTTCAAATAATAGCTACGCCTTGGTTTCAATTCGTCGTAAAGAGAGACCGGTTCCCAAAATCATACCTTGATTCTAATGACAGCGTGCTTCCTTGCTGAGTTGATTAAGCTTTTGAAATGGAGAAATAAATGTTGTTTTATGTCCAGAAGCAATGAGTATACCTTTTCACTTTATGTGTGGCAAATTGAATTTGCAGACAATAGTGCAACTTTTTTTCTTGCATGAAAGTTGATAAAACGAAGTGTTTCGTAGCCGTATACGGCTCCTAACCCCAAGGGTTCGGTGCCGGATACGGTAAATTAGCTTCCTTTGTGGGCGTGTTTCGGTAGCCGTACGCAGCATCCTTAAGGACATAGTACTAATACAACAATATTTACAAGAGGGCGCAAGCCGGGGAACGACGGTTGTCAAGCAGGGGGGGGGGGTGGGGCGGCCAAGATAGCGGCGTTGTGGCCGTTCCCATAGGTTAGCACGTAAATCACGAAAACTTGACAAATAATCTATAAAGTCGAAAATTGTTTATTATCAATTTTTTCCCTCAAAATCCGTTGGAGTTGAAGATCAAACTCCAGTGTAGTATTTTTTTGTATGAATAACGGTGACAAACGCGATCCATTTGAACGAGGCTTGTTTGACTTCATGTTCAATCGCAGGGTCACTGTTATTTATAGCTGCGGACCCGGTACCAGGTAGCCTATCACCACCGCTGGAATATGATTCGTTGACCGCATGTAGCAATACCCCCAGGTCATCCGGGTCTTTAAAAAAAGATGATGATAGTTTGAGCACAATTATGCACCACGACTAAAGCAAGGCAATAGAGCGGTCACGGCTCCGTACGGGAATTACCACTCGCCATGCCCTGATCGATTTATAAACGCGTTCGTGACTTCCAATTCCGGTCACTGTTCAGGCACGTCCAATTACTCGGCGGCAGTTTTTTTTTTGCGCTATGAATGAAGATTGGCCGCCACCGCCTGGTTGTCAAGGTTGTGTTTTTGGTTTGGTCTTGAGCAATTCGACGTCAAAACGGCAAGTTTTTCCTAGTTACAAACACAATGTTGCATATTCGAATGAATTGTTTGAAAGAATTTTACCTACTCTTTCGTTTCGAAGAATTTGACTTGCACTGTATTTGTAGAATAACAAATTATTGCTTTGAAGTACATGATATCGTGAAAACAACGACAGTGCGGTGTTTGTGGGTGTTACTGCTATGCTTTCTAATTGCATATCAATCAGATTGTCAATGGTGCTGTGAATCGATGGAGCAGCTTGATGCGTGCATGGTAAAACCGATATTAGGACTTTATTTATCTGAAAATAGGTCAGGTGTAGGCTCAAGAATGGTCTACCACAAGGGAGCGTGCTTGAACTTCCCTGTTCAACATAATATACCAACGACCAACCTAGGAGTGCAGGAAACCGTCGTTTATTTCATGCAGACGATCCGTGGGAAATTAGCGCACAACGATGCCGACTTCACACGTGTTGAAGAGAGACTCTCCAAAAGCTTTGGATAAACTCACTACTTATTATGAGGCAACCACCCTAGTCATCCAAGTCACAGGTGTGTGCTTTCCATTACGAAGCCGTTTTGAGCTAAACGTCAGCTTTAAATTACCTGGTTGGAATCCCTAGAGCACTGTGATAACCAGGTCAGACTAGTAGTCACCTTGGACCGCACTCCTCTTATAAGACCCACATGAGAAGACGAAGAGTAAAGTATGTTACCGCAATACAATAAACCATCTTGAACAAATCACGTGGCACCAGATGGGGTCTCGCCCACTTACACTAAGATCGACCGCATTCCCTGATGCCATCATGTGCAGAGTATGCCTGCCCTGTATGGGAAAAGATCAAACATCCCAAGAAGCTTGATCCGGCATTAAATGCCTCCTGCCGGGCTTTATCACAGGATGCCTCCAACACCAACGGAAAAACTTATACATCCTAGAATTGCTCCACCAGACATAAGTCGTAGCGTAGCGAGCATACAAGAGCGTAGCCTGCCAAGATCCATGTGAAGCCCCCAATGTCTGGACAGATACCTGCTGCCAACCCGCCTTAAATCTAGAGAGACTTATTAAGCAAGTCAAAAACAAACATCCCCTTTTGTGGAAAGAAGAAAGACTGCCATCACCAAGTAACATCTATCGGTATGAACTTGGTGAGCATACTCCCCTGGAGCTTGATTCCCATGGGCTGAGGAATGGCGATGCCTCAATAATTGAGACCAGAAAATGGCCGATCAAGGTTTACTTGACAGAACGTGGGGCTATCTGAGCAGATCAGGATACTAGCTGTGGTTGTGGAACAGCACACATGGACAATGGAACACCTCTTGGTCTGCTTACTGCTGGAGCAACAATGCGCAAACAAGGACTGAGGAAATTCAGTTGACGCAGCCAGACGTGTACCCCATCTCTGGTGGAACATATTTGAGAAACAAAGTGTTTGGCCACTATAAGAAGAGATCTAAAATACTGTTAATGAATATTAACCCTGATTTTTGAGCAGTTTTGATTTTAAGAAACTCTCGTGTAAATGTCGGATTATTCCTGCTTGTAAAACCAAAATTGGGCGGGCTTCGAAGAAGGAATATGTCCTTAGAGCTGAACAAAAACACTACAAATAATTTAGAGTGGATTTAACACAGGTTATGTGTGTGTTTCTACGTCAGATCAACTTCACTGCATACCTAAAGAATTTTCATCAAGAAATTTCCCAGTAGTCTTTTTTCTTTTAAAGCCTTTTAACCAAAATTTATGTTATCAATATTTCACTTTGTATATTTTGCTATAATGGTCGGAGGTCTGTTGCAAGAAACCTTTTTGAAAAATGTTTGTAATATAGATTTTTAAAACTTCATTTTATTGGTTAAAAAATTTGGTATGAAACTGTTGAAAACTGCTATTTTGGAGTAATGTACATTGTGAAAATCCTGAAAGTAAACAAATTCTGCACTTGTGAAAATTAAGGTCGGTAATCTTTTCCCGTTCTGCAAAAAAACATGTTCGGTCGGAAGACAAGCATTTTTTTATTTACGATACTTTATCTTATTTTCTTTATTTACATATTTGTTAATTCATTAATTTTTTTAATTTGTCACTTCTTAATTTATTATATTTATTCTTATTTTATTTCTTATTTCTTTCTTTACTTCTTTATTTGTTTTTTATGTTTTATCTGAATATATTTAGTTATATTCGTCTCAGGTTTTATTAATATTTTTGCTCTTATAGACAATTTATACATTACATAATTTGGCTAAGAGAGCGAGAAAAGAATGTTCTGGTCAGTGTCGTGTTTTATGTGCTTTGTAACCTTCAGATAAAGTGCTTTATCAAAAGCACCGTATTGTTATAATTGCATTTCTTTAATAAAGCAGAGAATAAAGGAATAAATCGTTGCTCAAAAAGAGCTCCAGGAATACATAATTATGGTTCTCGTTTGGAGGATATGTCTTAACTAGAATACAACAAACTAAGTCACAACAACTTATATTTCTAATATTTGATATTTCAACAGACATTTCTATTAAAAATGGTAGGCCTACATTTAAAAAAAAAAAATTAGCCCTCGCCAAACATTTTATAATGATCACACCTTATATTAATTCACTGTGTTATAATATCACAGATTTTGCTTTCTTGGCGGGGCGATGACTGTGTCCGGCTATATAACCGATCCACTGTGTACACGCTCTGTAGCCGTATACGGCTACCTAACCACAAAGCCCGTTTTGGTTATATAGTCGTATACGGCTAAGGAACCCCGGGGTTAGGTAGCCGTATACGGCTACGGAAACACTCCCTTAAAGGGATTAGCAGCGATAATGCGAAAGAATCGAAAAAAATGTGGAAATGAATATAAATCGGGGATAAGTGTTTACAATTCCATATAACTGCTTTAATGTAGAAACAAACCACCAAATAGTGAAAAAATAAGTATTTGAGGAAATTTGTCATACCGTCTCCCCCAAAATAGACATACAGCGACGTCGTCTCAAAATCTGCACTGAACAGCTGATTGTGGTTTACACCAGTACAGAATAAACAAAGATCAATAATGTTTGTGTGTGAGGTCAAAATGTATTGAACATGGTATGCAAAATTATTTGGGCATCTCAAGTCGGGAGGAATTTTGATACGCCACGTCTAGAAATTACAGAATCAGATAAAAAGTACTGCCTTGTCTTTAATACACGGATTTCAGACCAACCACTTGCAGGTTATGTTCGCATATCCATGCCAGAAACAAAAATATAAAAATATGAATTTCGATGATTTTTTCGATGTTTCGGATTAGCAAATCGCTGCTAATCCCTTTAATAAAATGGACGATTTGATTTGATGTCTATCAGGCAAAAGTAAATTGTCATTTTGTGCGTAAGAAATTTGCGCATCCATCAGTTTTTGAATAATAAAAATAAGTTAAATACTTTTCGAGTTACGTCAAAAAGTATCAGAGGGGACTTTCTTTTTTTGCTGAGTGTATTTCTCATCAGTTGTATTCCTTGCACTAAACAGTGTTTGCTACATGGTCATACTCGGCTGTTACATAGAAATAATGAGAACTATTAAAAAGTCGTCCAAGTCATCTGGTCGTACACCAGAAATTAAAGATCAGTTGAAACTGACTCTTAAGGTAGCTGCTATAGTTGCCACAGATTTCTTCTGTTGGTGCCCTGTAATAATTCTAGGCATTTTAGTGCAAACAAAAGTGATAATTTTGTCTCCTTCGGTATTTGCTTGGGTGGTATCCTTTGTTTTGCCCATCAACTCTGCATTTAATCCATACTTGTATACAATTGCAGATGTCATTACCAAATACCACAAATCATGGGCACAGTCTGACATGACATTACGGGTTCATCTGCAACAATAATGCACTCAACTTGAGAGTATGGTATGAATTCAGTATTCTGCCACCACATCCTTCAACATGCAGTTTATTCCGTTGAGGCTGCCGAATTCACAGCGTGGTGGCACATATACTAAATTCTTTCCGGGAGTATTTTCAGTACACAATGAGCTTGTAGCTTGAAATACTTAAATTGTTAGTGTATATGTGAAACATCGTATCAAAAGGTACACATTGTCGGTAGCGAAAAGCACCTCTTTGGTTTGAAGCAGCCGAAATATATGTTAGTCCAATCACAGGGTGTGGCAATTTACTTGCTGGATTCCTGATTTACAAGCAGTTAAAAATGAAGTTGTATCCTTGTCACTCAAGTAATTTGGTTTGGTAGAGCAAAGATAAGTCAGTGACATGGATCATTGGCCTAATCCATAGAAATTTCCATCTTGCTCCTAAAAATCTTCATCGCACCCTGTACATTTCCTCTGTTCGTCCCATATTAGAATACAGCAGCACACCCTGGCACCCACTTAACAAGACCCTAACCAATCGTTTGGAATCTGTTCAGAGATTTGCATGTCGGACCATTTTGCAGTCTTGGAATCTTGAACATTATGACCTCCTTTTCCAAACTTCCTGTCGTCTCTTGAGGCTCGGCGTGACTTCTTTGCCATCTGTCATGTCTTCCAAATTCTTGCGGGTCTTTCCTCTGCTCCCAATGTTTTTACTCCTCACTCTCGTGCCAACTCCAGATGTAATTATTCTTGTGCCCTCTATCTACCACTCTTTGTCAGAGAAGTTTCTTCCACCATGGGCCCAAGTTGTAGAATGATCTGCCTGAACATGATCTGATTTGTTGCTCCTTTCCTGCTTTCAAGGCAGCTGTCAAGGCAATTCAGGTTTAACTAGACATGTTCATCTTCCTATTATAAAAACTTCCAATACCGTCTTGGCTAACAATACCGGTACATAGATCCATTACTCTGGTATAATTTGGACCCATGCCTGAAAACAATCTAAAGAAAAATGTCATTAAGATGTATGATACCATCACCTTTCCTTAATCTCTTTAATTTCTCTCTTCTTTGCTCCCCCCCCCTTTTCATTAGTCGGACATGTTTGTTTATTGTATATCATTGTCTGTCCTGTCCTGTCCTTGTATGTCTGTCGTGTATGTTTCTGTTCCCATCCCATGTTATAATTAATATTTAAGTTTACCTGAAGAGGTCATTGCACCCTCGCGCTTTGCATTTAGGAGTGTTCTCATTCATCACTTATGCAGGCGCGGATCCAGGGAGGGGGC
>JAMKCH010016402.1:0-22819 GCA_023653785.1 Ophioderma brevispina
AAAATTTGTTCATGTAGTGGGTTAACTCCACTGTTTAAAACCGTGTAATATCCAGATATAATGTAGATTTTAACTATTGGACCAGATAGCCTTAGTCAGGTCTTGTCGGTAACGTCGATAGCGTATAAGAGCGCCTCCTTTGAAAAAAAATAGCAAATATCGGCCTGTTGATGCCAATTTGAATTCAATGTTTGCGGTTAGGATGGCATGTCCTACACCCTGATGATAATTAACCCCCTGGGGTCTATGGATATATACAATATGTCTGACTTGGTTGATTTAGGTTGTTATCATGTGGAAACAATAAAAATAGTCTTACCATAGATACTGATTGGTTGGAATAAATCATATAGCATCTTGGAACCAATCAGCAGCTAGATTCCAGGGTGGTCACGTTGTGTAATTGTAGCAATCATGGAAACATAGGAAGCATAGATTTTCAATATATATCTGATAGATATTTTTAAAGGAAAATTAATACAAAATCTTGGAATGGGTTGTCTTAACTATCAATTTTACTGTAGGTACTAATTGTACCTTGGGATTTCATGCCATTTAATTACACATAGCCCAATTTTACCACATAAGATTTTGAACCAAAGTAATGGATATATGCAATTATGATCGAATTCATGTGCACATACCACACACACGTATGTAATGAAATTGATAAAAAATACAAACAAGAAGTGATTTTTTTTGTTGTAAGTGTTGAATGATTCAAGCCCGAAGAAGCTTGTAATTCTTTGAGCGATAAGATTGTCTCCCCATTTAATACAGTAATTTCGGGAGTAATTGACCAGTGTATGAGTCGGTAATATTTGCGGGTAGTAGATAGCATTTTGTATTAATTTGTGTAGTGGAGTTAATTAGGGTGTGACGAGGCTTGCGCTCAGTTTTTTAAAAAAGAGAAGAACAGAGGCCAAATTAGTGCGGTTTCTTTGTGTTTCCTAAGGCCAAATAAACAATTATCAGATTCTTGGAGCCGCCTCATCATTTTTAGGATGAGGTCAAATGTTTGTGTTTTCCATTTCTTAATAGGGCTGACTCAGAGATTCGAAATAAATCTTTGGTGTGTAGTCTGAAAAATATTTCAACTAGAACTAAGGATATTCACCTCAAATGCTTAATTCCAAAGATTAGAGATGAATCAGATTTTTCGTTTTATTTTATGTACCGGTAACAGTGCTACAGGATACCGGTATAAACACAATTTCGGATCCGGAATTTTTTGGAATTTTTAACAAAGTTATGATTTTTTATAGGAAGGAATTTTCGATTTGACCTTAGTTATTTCACACAGTGATATATTAGGACAAACCAAGCATTCTTTATATGCAAACACAATTTGTTTGAAAATTGAGGGCCGCCCTCCCGGAAATTGCGTTGTCTGTAAATGTTTTCAATCCTAAATGAGGGGGGTGACTGAGGCTCCTAAGTTAAGTATTCACCCACAGTAACATTCAGTAATTTTAGAGATCTCTAGGGGGTCTATTCCTCATAACTTAGCCTAAAAAAAAACGTGTGTGTGTATGGCGTAACATAGAACAAAAAAAAATGGGTAGGTAGGTCGGCTTTTTTTTTTTTTATGTTTCCATCCCCAGAACACAAAAATAGTTGGACACACATAACCAAAAAAACAAATGGCACTCTTCCCTTTCTGTAACACATCTTTTATTTGTAATTTTGGAGGCATCATATCGAGGTGGAGGCATCATATCGCGATACTAATTGAACCTATTTTTTTGTTTTACGTGTTTTAAACCTTTTTTTTGCACACAAAAAATAAAAAATATTAGGGCGGCGGTAAAAATAGGGTCGATCGGGTTACGCAAATCAAACATTTTGTTTTTAGGCCTTAAAATGAAAAACAGGCCTCAACATTTTTCTGTTGTGGTTGAAAGTTGGTGGTATATATCAATTTTCCGTGAAAATGGCCATATTTCAGGTCAGTATAAAAAATAAAAACTGCCCTTCCCTCCCTCACTTTTTAGAGGCAATGACTACGAGAAACTAGTAATTAATTTAAGGGCCTAACAACTGTAACTGTTACGTCATTGTGGACATAACAGTAAAATAAGACATTTTACACAGATCTTGTAGTAACAGTCACCCATAGTGGCAGGTCAATGTGTAGCAGTGTATAAGGGTAGACATACTTTGATAATCTACACAAACAATTATTTAGATTTTAGTGGTTAAAACAACACTGCTATGGTATTTCCTTTACAGCGATTGATTACAATGTTTTTAAATAGTACAAAAAAAGACCCCTTTCACAATTGTGTTCCTTGCATTTTTTTTATCAAAACCAGCACACATGCTTGAACACACTCCAACAACAAAAACTACTTAAATGGTTTAGGCTTAACTTCCATACAGTACAAATTAGTGGATTATTAAACATTCTCGGCTTAATTTGAAGCTTTTTTTTTTTTTTTTTTGGAGTTGTACATTGTAACAGTATGAGATGTGAGCGATATAAAACGAGGATGTATTCGGTGACAACCCATGCAATGAATTTCACAGTAGTGCCAAATTAGGGGCTTGAGTAAGATGATCATATCCAGACTGTTCAGTATTGGGTATTCTTAGTAAATCCTACCATTCAACTCTCCTCCAGTGTCAAAGATTTCGTCATCCATAATGCATTAAGTATTAAGGTTATACAGCTTAAGCAAAGCTCATTTTCACGGTATATATTCTAATACTCTGGATTCTATGCGACATATGGGGTACTCGATAAAGATAGTGTAATTCTGGTAATATATGGTAGACTTTGGTATTTAGATATGTACTGTGTACTATATTATTATACTTTATTTATATGGTGTAGATAACACTGGTAATATGTGGTATATTTCTGTGGGATTGTACTTGGTGTATATATGGTATGTACTCAGGGTGTATATATGTAGTTACTCTTTGATTAGGATATACGTTGTGTATATGGTTATACGCTTGTATATATGTATATATACTCTGGTGATATAAGGTTTAATTAGTGTATAAACTAAGTATTACTGGGGTGTTATATATGCATCTACGTTGTTATATATGGTACATACTCTGGTTATATAATCTACTATAATCTGGTTATATGATATACTCTGGTAGATATGAGATATACTCTGGTGTAATATGATTACATTACTCCGGTATATATGATATATTACTCTGGTATATATGATATATACTCTGGTATGTATGATATATAATTGTGTTATATGATATATACTCTTGTATATATGATATATACTCTGGTATGTATGATATATTACTATGGTGTATATATGATATATACTCTGGTAATTGATGATATATTAAATACGGAATGGCATGTTATATACTCTGGCATGTATGATATATCCTCTGGCATGTATGATATTACTACTGGTATACTATGAATATTACTATGGTATATAGATATATATGCTGGTGATATATGGTATTAATCCTCTGGTATGATATGGTATCACATACTCTGATATATGTTTGCACTGTTAACTGGACACAGGTTGGTGCTGTTTTAGGTAATTGAATTTGCAAAGCTTTGAGCAGTCGTATAAAGTTGTTGGTTTGATACCCATATTCGTGTAATGTTTTGGTTTCCAAAAACGTATATCTGTGTAAGGTTTTGGTTTCCAAGAAACCGCCAAGCTTTTGGTTTTATGGATCATAGAGAAATGTTTGTAGTGTTTTGGTTTCCAAGAACATTAGGTTTGTTCAGTTTTATGGATCATAGATCGGCCTTTTTTAAAAACATTAACAGGGTTACATGTTGTTTTATGCAGTGATTTTTTAGGATGTTTGACATTGAGGACTTCTATAAGACAAGTACCATTGTTACGATATCCACTTCATCCAACGATTTTCAGTATCTGTGGCTCCTTTTAATGAAGACGGAGTAATGAAAAGACTTTCTTCCATTGACCGCGGAGAGAATATCAGTGAAAGTACATCAATAAAACCATCATAATTTAAGCTTTGTGTTAATGTTATGTAAACATTTGATGCTTAAATTGGGATGTCATATTGATGTCATGATTGGTCCCCGCCAACTTTTGTTGGCGAAGGGGGACTGTAGAAAGGTTAGCCGTCCGTTTGTGTGTGTGCGTCCGCGCGATATCTTTGGAACTAAGCCAAGTGAGGAAAGTCCATTTTAGAACATAGATGTATCTCAAGTAGGCGGTGGGTGGAATAACCCAAAGTGGTGTGGGTATGTGAATGGGTCAAAGGTCCAAATGTGGTCAAAACATAGGGTCCAAATTATGGGCAAAAATAGGGCTAAATCGCTATAATAAACGTTGTCAAACAACGATAACTTTTGATTGGAGCAAGTATGGCGTCCGTCTTCACCCACCATAGATGTCACTCAAGTAGGCTGGGATGAGTTCGGAGGAGGGTCATGTGGAATTGGTCAAAGGTCAAATGGTCAAATGGGGTCAAAAAATACGCAAAAAAAGCTATAAACCTATCTGTTGTGGTAGGATGATGTGTGAAACTTGGTGGGGGGTGTGGTCAACTTCAGTGCCGAAAATTGTGAAGTCATTTCAAGGTCATCCGAGAGGGTAAAATCACTTAAAATGTGGTTTAGGAGGATGAAAAATGGGGGTGTGGTCACATCAGTGCCAAAAATTTTGAAGGTCTTTTCAAGGTCATCCGAGGTCATTCCAGGTCAAATCACTTAACATTGTGGTTGGGGAGGAAAATTGGTGGGTGTGTGTCAAACATTCAGTGCCAAAAATTGTGAGGTTCATTCAAGGTCATCCGAGGTCATCAAGGCAAATCACTAACAGTGGTAGGAGGATGAAAATTGGTTGGTGGCCGTCAACATTCAGTGCCAAAAATTTTGAAGGTCATTTCAAGGTCATCTGGGGTCTATCAAGGTCAAATCACTAAACATTGTGGTAGGAGGATAAAAATTGGGGGTGTGGTCAACATTCACCTGTGACCAAAAAATTTTGAAGGTCCATTTCAAGTCATCGAGGCATCCAAGGTCAAATCACTTAAAACATGTGGTAGGAGGATTAAAATTGGTGGGGTGTCAGTCAGTTGCCAAAAATTTTGAAGGTCATTTCAAGGTCATCCGAGGGTCCATTCAAGTCAAATCCTCTAAAAACATGTGGTAGGAGGAGAAAACTGGTGGGTGTGGTCAACAGTCAGTGTTGAAACTTTGGAAGGTCATTTCAAGGTAATGTGGGTCATCCAAGGTAAAATCACTTAAACTGTTGGTAGGAGAATGAACATTGGTGGGTGTAGTCAACATTCGTGCCAAAAAACTTTGAAGGTCATTTCAAGGTCATCCGAGGTCATCCAAGGTCAAATCACAACCTGTGGTAGGAGGATTACAATTGGTGGATTGTGGTAAACATTTGGTGCAAAAAATTTTGAAGTCGTTCAAGGTCATCCGGGTCATCAAGGTCAAATCACTACTAAAAATGTCGGGTAGGAGGATGAAAGTGTTGGGTGTGGTCAAATTCGGTTGAAACTTGGAAGGTCATTTCAAGGTCATGTGGGTCATTCAAGTTAAAAATCACTTACAACTATGGTAGGGAGGATGGAAATAGGTGGGTGTGGTAACAATCAGTTCCAAAAATTTTGGTAGTCCTTTCAAGGTCATTGTAGTAAAATCTTTGCACATGGGTGTATGGTCATGGAAAACCTAGTTGAATTTGATCAACATTCAATGCCAAAATTTTTGAAGGGTTAGGTGGCGGCCATTCACGGTCAAATCACTAACCATGTGTGTAGGAGGATGAAACTTTGGTCAACAGTTCAGTGCCAAACATTTGAAGGTCAGTCAATGGAAGAACCACAGTTGTTCAAGAACCCACGTATTTCTATCACAATCTCCCTGAGATCTTAAAAGTGTTGCTTCGTTCTTTAGCTACTGAACTGGGCGGGGGGACCTTGTGGTTCGAGAAACCGCCTTGTTCTTATTGAGTATATATTACTAGTACTGTGCTTGAAGGAATCCAATTGCTGAGAAATGAAAGGTGTTTGTGATTCTAACTTTTTGTTCATAACTTGATTTGATCAATGATAGGTTAGTATTCAAACTTAAACTTTGTCAGCCCAGTTGAGCAAACGTTATGCTCAAGAAGGTTCTAATACCCAACACTCTTAGCTAATGAATCTACTGTTAAAAAACAATTGGACATTCCAAGTTGCTGATGAGCCGGGTTTTGATTACTTAAATGCAGGTCTTAGGGACACCTCTTAGGTATCAAGGGGGCATGGAAGATTGCATTAGTCCAAGAATCAGTGGTATATTTAAGGTTGGGTGAGGGGGCTTTTCTTTTTACTTATCAATTGGGCTTTTTTTTAATTCTACACTGGGTGCATTTTAAGCTTCTATGCAACTTGATGTCTAACAGTGCATCCTTATCAACTGACAAATAGAAAAGATGATTTGCCATCGATGTGCCCTGCTTCAGCACTAAGGCACTAAAGAAGAGGAGCCAATTCAATACTTCAAATTATAAAAATGAATTTCACATCAGATATGTGTATAGGATATGGACCCATTAGGGGTTAATCAACTTGAAATAATATTAGTCAGCATGTTACATTTTAAAAGATTTATGAAAAAAAGAGTGAGTTGAATGTTTTAATATTTGATACTAATATGTACAGCCCTGCTAAATTATTATCTATGTAAACTTAATTCAAGGACCTTCCAATGGGAAAGAATAAACTGCAAAATGTTTTGGGAATGATGTTGTCCTTTTTAAAAGTATTAATATTAAACAAATTAGGTGTGGTGTGTAATTTATGCTTTACTATACTGCATTTTAATGATGTATTATGTGTAAAGCAAACCATATATTGTAATATCTAAATGTGTAATGACAAAACATTGTTACTACGTGACCAGCAAATGCCACAGAGTACTATCAATGTGAATACCACGATTAAAATGTAGTGTACCTTGGTATCCCATATGACATGTGGGCAAGCAGGTCTATGTTAATGTGCTATACCTTGGTTATCCCATTGAACATGTGGGCAAGCAGATCTATGTTAATGTAGTATACCTAGTTATTTCCAGTTGAAATGTGGGCAAGCAGAGGGTCTTTGTTAATGTAGTATACCTTGGTTATCCAATATGACATGTTGGCAAGCAGGTCTATGTTAATGTATTATACCTTGGTTATCCCATATGACATATTGGCAAGCAGCCGTCTATGTTATGTATTATACTTGTTATCCCATTGACCTGTAACAGAAGGTCTTTGTATTTACTATACCTTGGTTTACCCATTTGACATTTGGACAAGCAAGTCTATGTTAATGTACTTATACCTTGGTATCCCATTTGACATGTGGGCAGCAGGTCTTGTTTTGCTAAGTTACCTTGGTTATCCATAAACATGTTGCAAGCAGCCGGTCTATGTAATGTATTATACCTTGGTTATCCCATATGACATGTGAACAAGAAGGTCTATGTTAATGTTGTATACCTTGTTATCATTTGACACTTGGTAAATATGTCACTTTTTTAGAATTTTTTTTCTATTATGGAAAATTTACGCAAATTTTCTTCAATCCTTAGCCAATATTTCACAAATTTTTAAAAAGTTTTAAAATGTTTGCAAAAAAGAAAATTTACAAATTGTGTCAATTGGTCCAAAACTGCAATTTCTGTATAGCTATGGTCCCATTTCAGCAAAAATTGATATTGTTCAGACCTCTGAGGACTCTCTACAAACTCAAACTTGAAAGACACACCATGATGAGGCTTGGTTGTTGGGTTCTACAAACGGTACCAAACGTTGTGTCTTGAAGTTGCATATAGATAGCCATTGTAGAATTATGTATTTGAAATTGGACAATTTTGTTTGACCCAGTGATCAGTGATTAAATGGAATTAAGACAGTAGCCGCACCAGTCTGATAGAGGTTCAACCAGTTAAATAGTTACCCATGTTGCCATTGTACCATGAGTTAATCCCTTTTGCTTTAATCATTAGTTTTGGTTGTGGGTAGGGAGTAAAAAATATTTGTTTTACATTTTAACCTCTGACCTAATTTGGCAGGTGTCATTTTATTGAATTTCTTTTCATCGTGGCATGCCGACTCCGGGGTCTCAAGGCTGCACGGTTTCTTCAAAAATGTAATTTTGAGCCTATTTAAGGCTATTTTGCAACCATTATCCCCCTCGGTAGCCGTTAAGTCGCCCTACATACCGAACTTCAAGTGGAATTGTTTTTCTGTGTGCCCCTTTTTGAAGCATCGACTCGCAAAAGGGTAGAATGTAAATGTTTGTGGCAAAAAAAATCGTTTTATTATCGACCAGTGTTAATGACACCATGGTTTATAGTCATGATTATATTTTATTGTTATTTTAATTTTTTATTTGTTCAAAATGGTATGAAACAAAAAGTGATTCAACATTGAATTTTGTGAATAATGTAAATCTTGTGTAATTTTTGTACAGTTGAAAGTTTGTAGTGTACATAAATTATGTTTGCATCTGTTACTCATTGCGAGGATTTGACTGTAAATGTTTGAAAACCAAATGTAGTGTTGACTAGCGGCACTGATATTTTGACCATTATGGATGTAAAATGACGAGCTGTTTCTCCTTGTGTATATTGTAACTGTATATTGCACATAAACATATCCTTTGCTACTTCTTCAATGCAGTACTATATATTAATGTGTTTGTTTGATCAGTGGAACTTCTTTTTAACACCTTACTGACAGATCAGTCAGCCATAGTGTTAACATTGCACAACAAGTATCTCGGCATGTTTTTCAAATTAGTATTGTGCCAAAGTAGACCATTTTAAAGTTTGAAAATAGCATTTTGTTTGGGCCTAGTCTTGCTCTTTAACACCTCGCGTGTAAAAAAGATGTGCAAAAATTGCTGATATAGCTGCCCGAAAAAAAAAAGATGCAAACCACACACCCAAAAGTGCACTTTTGGGGATTTTTTCAATGGTCATTGTGTGTACAACGCAACATGCATGTGTTATTTATTTGACCCATTTAGGGTCCACTGATTGTGCGAGAAAGCCCACTTGCAATATTTATTGTGGGTCACATTTTTGTGTCGCAGTACACTGCCATGCCCTGAAAAAAACCTCAATGGGCTTTTCAGCACACCCCAAGGTTGAGGGCAAATACAATCTGTATGGAACCTTATATTTAAAGGTGCCTGTTTCCGATCATCTTTGGGACCCCTTGATTTATCGGACGTAGTATCGATTTGATATCAGATGAAGGCAAGCATTGTCTCATTTTTGTCCTGAAATAGAGCCCTCAAATCATTTCATTCCACTATATAAACAAAAAAACACCGTATTAATGGTTAACCAGCCAATATTAGCTCAGTATTGAGGGGGCAGGGGGAAGGTGCCCCTGTGGTAAATACTGTACTGACAAACTTTAATTGAGCTTGCCCCTTGAAATAGATGTGGCCCTACACAAACGCTGGTTACCACGGGATTTATTTTATTAAAACATGGTGTAAAATTCTTGATTTCAGTCTTCTAAGAGGAAGTCACTGTACAAGAGTAACTTAAATTGGGGGGGGGGCTATTTGAATGATGGCAAAGCTAATTTCACGTTCAAAGTCATTTTATGTAGCTAACATATCATATAACAAAAAGTATGAACTGTAAAAAATAATAGTACAAAAGAAAGTTACCAAGTGAAAACTGATTTTTTTAAGATGAAATAGATGAGCGAATGAGATGCTAGGACCAGTAATGACAACCCCGTGGGGTTATAGTTATTGCTGGCCTATGAAAAATACAAGTAATATAATTACACTAAATAGTACAACATTAACACAACAAGGTTTGATATAAAAAATTTAAGATAATTATATGTGTGTGTGGTGGTAACAATAATAATAATAAAAAACAGGAATACAGGATACGGGAAAAGGAGACGACAGACTGCGAACAACATGTCTTGCTGTGGTCTGTTACACTGTAGTATAAGGGGGGTAGAGAGGAGAAATGAGGTAGAGAAAAAGAAGAGGGGGAAAAGAATGGGGAGTAATCATTGTGAAATGAATACTGGTGATTAAAATGTTTTTTTAGTTGAGATTTAAACGTATTTTTGTTTGCACATTGTTGTGATAGATTCGGAAGACCATTCCAGAGGTTTGCGCCGTGGTACTGAATGATGTGCTTTTCAGACGAAGAATTAGGGAGGGGAAGATGAAGTTGTCAGCTTGTCTAGTTTTAGCGGTGGATTTGTCTATTGGTGGTAAAGTAATTGTTGAATTTCGGAGGTAGGTGGTGGTTGTGATAGTCAAACATGAGAGCGCTGTTTGAAGTCGGTTGAGGTCTTCTAATTTAAGTGTTTTCAGCGCGTAAATAATGGCGAGGTGTGAGTTGGAGGGGAGTTTGTGATAGTGCGGATTGGCCCATTTCTGGTAAGTTGAGTTTGACGAGTGTGAATGATAGTTGGAGGCCCAAATAATGTTGCAGTAGCTAAGGTACGGGAGAATAATGTTATATAGTGATTTAAGGGGTAGTCTGGAAGGTGATGGTTGAGCTCTGTAGATTGTACCTATTGCGTGAGAGGCTTTGGTAGTGATGGAGTTAATGTGCTCAGCATGTAGTTTGTCGTCGATTGTGGTGCCAGTAATTTAGTGAGTGTAAAGGGGAGATTGTGGTTATCAATGGTTAGTGTTTCATTGTGATTGTGTATGGTAGAGAAAAGCATGTAGTTAGTTTTGAAAATTAAGAGAAGTTTGTTAGCCCGAAACCAAGTCTGGATTTTTTGTGAGTTCGTGATTCATAGTTAGTTAGTGAGAAGTGCTCAAATCTGTGTTAAAACTTTTGGATTGTGTGTCATGCCAGTCATAAATAACTCCGACAGTTACGTGTTTGGGTCTATTGTTTGTGTTAAGTGAGATCGATGAAAAGTGAGTAAAATTTGGTCTGCTGTTGTGTCAATGTTTTATATGAGAGGTGAGTTTTTATGTAAGACAAACTCCCCGTCCTCTGCCAGTGAGGCGTCCTGGAATGTACGTGTAGCCATTGAAGTGAGGTGGTGACGTGGTGTCAGTGAGCCCTGTTCTGAAAATGCTAAGATGGAGAATGAGTGGTTGAGGTGATCAATGTAGTAGTGATTTCTTCATTGATTTTTGTGATACTGCCGACAGTGAATGGAATATGGAAATGAGGTCGTTGCATGTGGTTTATAGTTTTTGAAGCTATCTTCTGGTGATAGTGCGATCAGAACCAGAACTCTTTGTGGGGTGGTGAAGGATGGGTGGTCACATGTTGAGTTCCTGGTGATGATCTGGGACTGTGGAGTTAACGGTTGATGCAGAGGGAGTTAAGTTTGACGATGTTCAATTTGGTGTCGGTGAAATATTCAATGAGTGGTGCGCGAAAGGTCTTCATCATGAATGTGGGGGTTAAATGGTTATTCGGTAAGATTGCAGGGCCCGGATACTGAAAACTCATAGGTTCAATGTAAAAGAAAAGCGAGCAGGGGTCGTGAGAGAGAGACAAGTTTTGAATGATGTAAGCTGAAAGGAAGGAGGAAAAAAGAGTACGAGGAAAAGTAGATAACAGTGGAAATACCAACAACAACACATAGCTCCAACACACAAAGAAATACGGGGTGGGGTGGGGGAGACAAAAAAACTGGCTGATACTAATTAAAAATTGAGTTGAAACCAATGAGCAATTTAAATAAATTGAGACAAAAACCGCCATACTGTATGTAGTGAAATGATGAAAGATAAGGGTCAACGCAAATCGGATACCGAATAATAAGTACAGTACACAGTAACAGTACAATGGATATGGGTTAGGTAGCATCATATAACAGTGACACGTATATCAACACGTATGTTGTGGTGTTGTGAGCATGATTTGTGTGTGTGTATATGTTAAGTATGAGTATGAATGTGTGTATGTGATTGTTGTAAATCTATAAAGTATTGCAATAATAAAATAATAATAAGGAACTGATACAGACAGTATATACAACACTGAAGATTGCACGGGGAAAAACAAAAATAAGCATATATCTAACCAAGAACAAAAAGTGTTGATGTGAAAAAACCTTCAATTTGCAATGATAAGCCATAGCCTAATAATTTGTGATATATGGCATACAACATGGCATATTATAGGCATAAAGCATAATAATAACAAATTAAATAACATGTTATCAAATTAACATGGCAATATATACGTTTCTGATGGCACAGCATGTTGAATAAAGTGACAATTGCAGCAGATACTAGAGGTTTAATGAGCCACATGATATATTCTGAGACCAGTACAATTACAATATTGAAAAGAGTAATAAATACCAGTGTACAATATAGGACAGGATAATAAAGGAGAGTTCAATAGTAACTTTACAGTGATTAATAATTTGTTGACAGATCGAACACCTCGAGCGTGGACTGCGTGATCAGGGTGAACATCGCACCTCGTTACACGACGCGCAATGGGTCGAAGAATGCGCAGAACGTCCGCGTCGCTGTTACGCCCACATGAGAGTGTGCGTACTCTGCCAAGTAATTTTTTAATCCCACTGTAATATACCAGCTGATAAGTATTCTGAAGTGTGTGAAAGGCGAAAGCTCGCGCGGGGCGGTGTGTCTCGTGCGCGCGCGGTGTGTGTGTGTTTTATGTATGTGTGGAGGGCTGTGTGTGAATCCAATAAAAGTATCGCAATTAAAAAAAAATATAAGAACCCAGGGAAACTTATTGTTACAGGAAGTTAGACCCTTTAAGCCAAAGAGAATGACAAACGATGGAAATAGGGATTAAGTCAGGCTTAGATCTTGCGAGAACTAAAGTGATGCGTATGAAAAAAAGCCTTGCAGTGAACAGATATCGACCATAATACATTTGTATGAAACCTTATGAATATGACATACAACATGCCTGCACCAAATACAAAAAATACACACTAATATCAAAGCTCAAAGAGCATGGTTAATACCTTTGACACTGGCCCTTGTGTGAAAAGTGCTGGGTACTAGTGGTTGCATAGTCATAGGAGCATTAAATTTTTAAAATATAAGTTAATATATCAGCGTTAAGATTTGAAATGTTGATAAGTTAAGATTCGGAAAGTGTGATAGCGTGTGTGTAGAGTGCGTGAGTGTTATGTATGGTATGTGTGTGGTTGGTGGGGAAGTGTGGGGGGAGTGTGTTTATACATATTAATTATCATTGAACCAAGTGAACTTAAATTAAGTATAGGGTTAAATAACTGAAAACAGTAGATCACACCAGTGGAATTAAATTCAAAAGCATTGATCATTATAATTAATAATACTGACAACTGATTACATCATACATGTGATACATAAGAGAAAATATACAGATCATGTTGATCGCAGGACAACATGCAATGACAGCAGCTTTGCTATCTTACGGAGTAGTATGTCACGCACAGATTACAAATAGTTACAAATATTAAATAATACAACTTAGTTATATCTAGCATAAATATAGATTCTTATACCATGAAAACATTTTGTAGCATAGTAGTTGATAATTACACATAGAAATAACAATTATTCAGAATGTGCAATGAATGATATTGGATTAGAGGAATTAAATAGCTAGAAAAAGTTTAAAGGAGAGGCGATGATCACGGAAGGAGGAAACGCGATAGTATGCGAACATGGCTGCTATAAAATACAATATTAATAAACCAAAGTGAACATTATGATATCATAACTGTGATATTAGGACAGCGAATTCTTTGGATATGGTAAAGATAATATTGAAGAGAAATAATAAATAGCTAGACAAGTTTAAAAGGAGTAGCGTGTGAAGCAGGAAGGAAAGGAAAAAGCATGGTATTGAACTTGACTGCTATTAAATAATCGATTATATACATGAAAACACGTGGAAGCAAAAATATGTTGAAAATTATTACTGTGAAATGACAATTTCTGAGATGGCAATTATGAACATTCTGGAGGAATATAGTAGAAAAAGAGGAAAGGAGTAGGCGGTGAGCAGGGAAGAAGAACACCAGGTATGTTGGATATGACTACAGTAAAATAACATAGTAATATGTACCATGTAAATATTTGATAGCATAAATGTGATAATTATACTATGAAATAAACAATTACTTCAGAGGTGGCAAAATGAACATTGTAGGGGGAATAAAATAGCTAGAAAAGATTAAAGGAGTAGGCGATGAGCAAGGAAGAAGGCAACGCATGGTATTTGAAAACATGATGGCCTATTAAATACTATATATATACCATGAAAACATTTTGGAGCCGAATATATGCTTGATATTGACTTTATCAATTATTTCTATGTTGTAGTCCATAGGGTACGTATGTAAAGTTGGCATGTGTAAAGTAGGGGTATGGTCAGGCCGGTACACATGATTTATGGAGATGAAAGACTTCAAAAACAAATAATAGACCTTTTGGGGGAAAATAGGTGCGTGCACAGAATTGTGTTGTAAAAGTGGAATATAACCCACAAGAAATATGGAAGCTTTATGCATATGACTTAAAATTGTCAACAGCAAAATACTTGTTGTTACCTTTTTGAATATCTTATCACAAAAGGGGATTTTTTGGGGTAATTTTTCCTTAATTCTATGTCCTTTAAAAGCCGAGCTTCCCTCAGTCAGAGATTTGAAATATATATATTTTTTTTGTATGTAGTAACAATGCAAAATAGCCCACTAAAGAAGGTCACCTAAAAAGGCTCAATTCCAAAGTGTAAGATGAATCAAGTTTTGCGTCAGATTTTTTCAGGATTTCAATATCGGCATGCTGTACTAGTAAGTATGTTCAAATACAAATTTGTTAGGAAATTCATCTAGCCCCATGAATTCTATCATTTCTATATCTGTTATATCAATCCTAAGTGGCGTACAAGCGGGTTTGCTAGTATCCCTTTGAATCTTCCTGATCAGTTAAATTCAATTTGTAGTCTTATCATTACTGAGTTTCACAGCCATTAAAAACAAACAATGTCATGAGGGAGTATGTGGACTTTGCAAAACTTCTCGAAAATGAAAGAAGCGGGTTGGATGAACAACCGCTAGGAATTGGGCCTGTGATGAGAAAGGTGTTTGTTTTCATTTGAAGTCAAACAAACCAAAGCACAATCAATTCATTTATACATGGACGTACTTTTTTTATTTTTTCTCAATTTATCTGGACCGCACCCCCTTAGAGTTTCAAGATTATTAAGTAACGCTCACATCATTAGGTCTGCAAGCGTCCAGATTCGTTGGTTGGGGTTGGCCGCACTTACGATATCCAATATCGTTTTGAGCACAACAACATCCACAAAGTCGTGGGCTCTTTTGGATTCATGAGCTTGGGCTTATTTTGTTGTTGGGACCCGGTTCAGAGAGGTCCAGCTTCTGGTTGGTTGCAGCAAGGTGGATCTCAACAAAATTTTCGTTCCTCTCAATAGAGGCAGTAGGTTCAGCCAGCCTGGAAGGGGAGGTTTTCTCGCAAAAATTGTGCTTCCATTCATAAAACGGGATGCACCGCTTCACGATCATCTTCAGCATAAATCGCCCTACTGTCAGGGAACGGGCCATGGTGCTCATCCTGCAAGAGGCCAGTAACCCGATGTAAAGTGGTTGCAACAAGGGCTCGCTTTTGGTGTGTGTTGAAGTAATTTCTCCTCCCGGTTAAAGTTGAAGAATGGTCCCATTCCTCAGTTACCCCCGATAAGTATCAGCTAAAATATCAAGGATGCTTGTTTGGTTTAAAAAAATTTTAAATTGCATTATTTCCAGGGACCGCGAATTGCTCGGGATTCAAAAAATCTAAAACTATTTCTAACCTTCATGATAAAGCCATTAAGAAACTTGGTAATGACATAAACGGGTAGGGTCTCAGGTCGCTTTTATGTCTAGCCATTGACCAACCGTGAATTGTGTCGCGATTGGTTTGTCCCAAAATCAGATCCGGGGAAGTACAGGTTAATACAACACTTTATCCTTTCGCGCACGGGGAATCAATTAATGATGGTATGATATGATCAATGTGCTCAGTTAAAAAGGGACCGTAGTTTCGGAATTAGCCTCGGCTTATACGTTTTTTCAAGGCTGTCAAAGGATGCCCGCGCTTATACAACCGAAGCGGCTTATACGTGAATGTTGTAATTTTAAATTAAGGGAGTTTTCCGTAGTTAGCCGTATACGGCGACCTAACCCCGGGGTTCCGTAGCCGTACACGGCATGATAACCAAAAACGAAACGGGCTTTGTGGTGAGGTAGCCTTATACGTCTACGGAGCGTGTCCCACAGTGGATCGGTTATGTAAGCCTACACAGTCATCCGTGATGAACGATCCTGCGCATACTTCATTACATCCGTGATTGCAACAAGTATGAGTTCTATGGCACGCTCCACGCACGTATCAATCATGGCGAGTTTCATTCGCTGTATATCGAGTTTAACCCACCCCCGCTATAATGTTCGAGTTTACAGCGCTGCTATCCATTTTAACTCATGATGTGCCGAGGTTTTCATAAATCATGTCCAAATAATCATGTCCAGAATAAATCAATCCGAGGTTAAAAAAACCTGGTCATGATTTTTTTCAACAGTGCAACTGGACATAAAATTGACATGATTTTTTTCTCAACATAGCAAACCGACATGATTTTTTTCTCAACATGATCAAACTCGACATGATTTTTTTACCCATACACCAACACTCATGTCGAGTTTTCCTCATGTTGAGAAAAATCATGTCGAGATTTTGAACTGACATGATTTATGTCAAACTGCCATATAGAGAGCAAACTCGATGTATAGAGGGCAAACTGACATAATATGCACTGTAAACTCGACATATAACGCTGCACACTCTACATATGTCGAGGAAACTCGATACACAGCGGTTGAAACTCGACATGCGCGCGAAACCTCGCCATGATTTGATACGTTGGACGTACCTACTGGACATGATTTATGTCAACTCACCATATAGATAGCACAACTCGATGTATAGAGGGCACTCTGGACATATAGCGACTGACACTTTCACATATAAACCTGCACACTCGCATATGGCGAGGACACTCGATACACAACTCGTGACACTCAGCATGCGGCGGGAAATCTAGCCATGATTTGATACTTGGAGCGTGCCATATATTTCACATATAGGTGTCTCTAAAAACTCGAAAGTACTGATTTTTTGCCCTGATATTAAGCTTTCCATAAAAATATCTCCCATGCAATACTTTTCTAATTTCGTATAGTAGCAACTACGAAATACCTCAGCATTTTTAAACATTGAAATATAAGCACTTTAGGAATTAGGAATCTCGACGAGTTTTTGGACTTCCCGATCCCTGGCCTATCCATTGGCACCAAATAATTAACACAATAGATCCTTTATAGGAAAATCTGTGGCCAATGCAACTCCCCTCATGATGGGTTTAGCAATATGAGTCACGAAGATTTGTGTCATCTTAGTTAAAAATGTCTTCCAAACAGAAACCGTCCTGGAGCTCTTTTCTCTTCTTCTGGGGCAAGTGGGGCGCGGGGTGGTGGCTGTGGGCATTATTTTCTGTCAATGCAAGTCCAATAAGTATGTTTTAATTTGCTTTTCTTTTTATTCCCAGTCTCTCTTTATGTACTTTTGAGATATAATTTTTAAGTGGAAAAAAAAAATTAAATATAGCAGCTCGAGAAAACACATAAAAAACATACGCAATATGATAAGAAGATTTCAGTTTGAAGTCTCATTTTTCGATTATAACTTTGAACGGCAAGCTCCGATTGTCGTCAAACCTAAAGCAACAGAAGAAAGGTAATTTCTCCTCAGTTTCAATATGTAGTTTTTATTGTTAGCCTTCTGAAGGGTAATTCCACCTTACACCTTAATGTATAAATTGTCTATAAGAGCAAACGATATTAATAAAACCAGAGACGAATATCAACTACAGCTACTATTCGTCTCAGATAAAAAAAATTAGATACAGGTTTTTGCAAACGCGCAAGATTTACATATCAGGGTCCCTAAAAAATAGAAAAGTGGTGATTTTGGCCCTGCCTGCCTGGGTAAAAGTTCTATCAAAAATAACCCCCATCTGAAGGAGTAGCTGAGAAATGTATCTTTGGTATTCATAAAAACAATTGAAATTCTAATTTCGTATAGGAGCAAATACGAAATTCAGGCCTATGTTTTGTATTGAAATATAAGCAAATCAGAATCACCTTTTTTATGACTTTTAAGACTTTTCTGTAGCCACAACAAGGTAAGGAAATCTATTGAGTGTCTAGGCTATATGAAATTACTATTATGACACAATATTTAATTGGGTGCCTCAAAAATCTCTCGATGCACCTGTAAGGAATAAACGAAGAAAAAACTAAAATTAAATTAAAAAGTGACAAAAAAATAATGAAATTAACAATAATAAATAAAGAAAAACAAAAAGTATCATAAATCAAAAAATGCTGTCTTCGACCAGACCATGTTTCTCCAGAACGGGAAACGAGGATCGACCTTAATTTTCACCAGTCCAGAATTGGTTTACTTTCAGGATTTTCACAATGTAAATTACCTCAAAATAGCGTCTTCACACAATTTCACGTAAATTTTTTGAACACAAAAAATGAACAGTTTTAAAAATACTTTATAAAAATACAAAACATTTTTTAAAACAACGGTTCTTGCGACCGGAACACGCGGACAGATCAACTATATAGCGAAACTGCGTGTTGACGGTACAAAAAGTACATTTTGACTTGTAAGGAATTTTTTAACGAAGGCCTAAATGTTTTAACTATTCCCGATAATTTTTAGCCCCATGAAAAGAAATATGGAAACGGTCACTCATAAACCTTCCCACAAAACGCCGAACTTCACGACACTTTCCCGATGCAACTTTGGTAAAGAATTTTTGTCGACTATACCAAATGAAAGAGAGCACACGATATACAGAAAAAAAATCGGGATTTGTTAATGGCTCAAAAAGGTTCTTAAATGAAGCGGCACTAGCTGTGATATAAGTTTTGACGTGACGAAACACACTACATCAATAATGTGTTAAATTCACTCTAACTATATTCTGTTAGTGTCTTTGTTCAGAGCTAAAGACTTCTATTTCTTCTTTGAAATTGCCAAGTCGCAGTTTTACACGCAGGAATAGGAGGAATAATCCGACATTTACCGAGATGTTTCCCAATTCCAAACTGCCTTCCAAATAAGATGTAATATTCAGTAACATATTTTTCAGATAAAATAACTTCTGATGAAAGGTTAGAATGCACGTATCAAGCTGCCCATCGATTCTCTCTATTGACACTCATTGATATGCAAATAGAACGCTATAGCAGTAGTAACAACCCACCCAACGTACCGTCGTTGGTTTGAGATTTGATTACCATTACTTCAAAAGAAATACTTTGTTATTCTTACAATACAGGGCAAGTCAAATTCTTTGAATGAAAGAGTACGTAAATTGTTTTCAAACCATTTCATTTGAATCTGTGTCGTTGACGTTGTCTTCACAATGCCCAGTGGTTTTTCGTAGAGGCAAACTGCGATTTTGAAAAGTCGAATTGCTCAAGACCCAAACAAACTCGTTCCTCGGCTTGCGCCCTCTTGAAAAATTGTATATTAGTACGATTGTCCTTAAGGATGGGCGTACGGCTACCGAAAAAAACACTCCGGGGCTATTTTACCGTAGACAGGCTACTGAAACCTGAGGTTAGGTAGCCGTATACGGCTACCCGAAAAACTCGTTACATAAAACCCACAAGTGACTTGAAAGCAACTATAAAATTTAAACCCACCGACAATCTGAAGAGTCCTCAATTTACCAACTTGACTTGTGTGTAAACATCCTTTGTTTGATTATGCCCACTTGAAATTTCCAATATGAAGTATTTCAGTGAGACTCTAAGTATATAAACATTTAAAAGCCGCATTGAAGCGGCATCGTCTGACTAGACATGAATCAACTATTTACGATCGCCCAAGACAATACCGTATGTAAATTACTCAATGCCTTGTTTTGGTAACATCTTTCAAGCTAATGCCAAAAAAACTGCAATGGAAACATGGTTGACACATGTCCGAAAAACACTACCTTGTTTCAAGTGGATGGATCATATTTTTTCAATCAACCAACCACACAACAGCAACTGGGTTAAGTTTTCATGAATTTCCACAATGACCTAAAAAACCAGATAATGGTTTGAGAGAGCACTGAAAAAGAAAAACCCTTCGACCTACTGCAAATTTAAATGTTACTCCATCATTTGAAAATTATTTGTTAGAGCATACAGATTTCTACGGCGTTCTCTCCAATTTAAGGCTCGAACAAAAACATTACCACGCGCACACACATTAAATCGTGTCTCCCAATAATACGGGCAAATGAAAACTATGAAGATGACGTAGAAGACACAAATCACTTCATGTTCAAATCACGCACTTACTGATATCAGAGAGGATGAAATGAATATCTTAACAAATGAACTCGCAACTCACAATTCATATGGAAAACTAGCGTGCATCTGCTCCACGGAGGTTTGACAGCAGTATTAACACAGTTAATCACAGCTCTTCTTGTTACAAAGGTTTTCCTGTGCCCGGTGAATTACTTTTAAAAAATATGGGGCGCAATGATTATAAACTAGATATTCTAACTTTAAAAATGTTATTTTGTCAGAGTACGTTGTGAATGAGTGATAACCATATTTATTTTTTTCAAATGTCCTATCGAATCATTCTTCAATGTCCCAAGTGTAAAAGCACCTGAAATTTGCCGTTTTGTCAGTACCTCACACTCTTTACCGCTTCGCTTTGGCAATACGAAAGCCCCTACTGTCTGGGCGAAGCTTGTAAAGCAGACAAAAAACCCTAACTAGTAATATAAGGCTCGATTGGATTGGAGCAAAACTAAATGATCACTTTTCTCTGAAAAACATCTACCAACCCCCATGAAGGTTCTTCTCGTTCGGCATTGGGTGTATAGCGGTGATCACGTGATTATCCTTTGCATGCATGCCGGGTTTCCCCACTGTGCGTGAACGCTTTGGACGAAGAATCAATCAAATGGGAACGCCTTATAATCGTCGTTTGTGCATGAATATTGGTTTATTTCATAACTTTGCAATTCTGACACACTATTGAATAGTAGTGATTGCTTCAATTCCTTTTTCTTGTAAAATTCCCACTTATTTTGTCGACTACTACTATGAGCTAGTAGTGCTTGGGTCGTCACACTATCGGTGCAGGGGATGTCAGCCTGACATTGCAAACAGCCATGACAGCTGTATACACACTTACTGGCATGATGTAGATGCGACTCACAGCCGAAAGCTAATTTCGTTCTCATTTTTATGTTTTTCAAAATTTTACAGTAAAAAAATAAACTTGTAATACAGAACAACTTGACCCAATAATAAATTTGTCTTCTTGTTTCCCCCTATAAACTGATAATGGTATGTTCCAAGTGAGTGTGTGTTTGTGATAAGTGCGTTCATGCATAGCTCTTGATCAGCCTAAGGGGTGTATTTAGTTGTACACAGAGACGGCCATGGGGCCAAGGTCGTGCTTTTCAGGCATAGAGCTTTTTGCTTTGGCCCCTTTGAGCCAAAAGTGTTCACTATGTCCTATGTTTTTGGTATTGGTTTAGATACAGTAATGATTAAGTAAATATTTTCTCTGTTCTTGAAAACTTGTTTGTTTTGCAATTAATGTAGTTCGTATATTGATACAACTCTAAGAACGACATCAAACTTGCATGGAACACAGATCAGAGTTGCTCATTTTACATTATAGTCCTATCAAATGTGTTCTCTTTTTCCAGAATCTAATTTTTGTTTTTTAAAATGTATATGGTCTTTGCTCCACTACAAACAACACATTCAGCTATGCAGACAACATTAACTATTTTTTCCACTTGTGTTTAGTATTTGTACGCTATTTTCTTCAGTGTCCATACTAAACCCATTTTGGTTATGCTGTTTTCAGCTGGACACTGCTGAATAAAGTGATTTGTAGTAGTGTATTGGTGTTTTTTAAATTAAAATATTCTTATAAAAATCTTCCGTTTTTTTTTTATATTTATAAATGCAAATTTGTAGGTGTGTGTGTGCCACTGTTATAAAGTGAGCTCTAATAAACTCTATAACTAACTATAACTATAACTACTCGCAACATCGACCAGCGGGGACCAGCTCGATCGCCCAGACAAACAATACCGTGTAATTACTCGCACAATCGCCAGCGGGAACCAGCCAAGATCGAAAACCAGCCCCTTGTGTTTCTTGGCCCTCAATGGAAATTTCCCCGTGTATTTTAACACTAAAAACACTTCCGCAATAGGTTATTGTCTGCAGCGTTTTTTTTTTGTTAAAAATCCAACCCGTGTTTTAAGTTTTGTGTTAGTGATAAATGAATATACCTTTATGAAGTTTATTAAAGAAATATTACGTATTCCTTTGTATTCTTTTTTTTTTTAAAACACATCTGAGTCCAAGATTCAAGTATTAGTTTTAAAACGCATCTAAATGTTAAGTGACCTCAGGCATGCACGCTTAGTCTCTGTCATATCACCAGGGTAAGCAACGTGGGGCCGGTCCGTTTTTGGATGGGAGACCAAAGGGCAAAGAGAGGGACGAATTCTTTTTAAGTTTGCTACTAAGTTGTCCGTCTTTAGTGACATGTCCTTTGTTTTCTCTCTTAATATTTTTAGGTAAAACCGCGCAGCTAATGTTTGGGTTGATTGTTTTGGATCGGAGGTATTGTTTTTGGTTTCGAGGAATTTTCCCGATGTGCGTAAGCCCCCGAGGGAAATTCCGAGAACCAAACAATACCGACGATCCAAACAATCAACCCAAAACATTCT
>JAMKCH010016403.1:0-24252 GCA_023653785.1 Ophioderma brevispina
GTTTGGTTGTGTGTTGTGAATTATACAGAGGTATCACCTTGTCGCTAACGTCCTTCCCATTTGGTGGTACGTTTCTGTGTTCCTGTTATACTTTGCTCGTGTTCTACTTGATCACGCCAGTTGTTTAGGTATGGGGGGGACGTTGCTGCATGAGATTTGAGGCATTTTGTTTTGCTCTGTGAAATGGTTTGCTTAGTCTCATTGGCATTTGTGTTGGTATCTCTCTTTTTCCATGTCCATGGACTTGGCTCCTTGATCTTTAGCTCAGCTTCCTTGTACATTGTTTCCCATCTATTAGCTTCTGCTTGAGTTCTTGTATTAGTACTATCAGCCATGGCTATTGTAGCTTCATATGATTCATTTTGTCATTAGACTTTTTATTTTCTTGTAGAGTAGTTTCACCTTTCGTCTTTCTCAGCAACTGGGCTTGTGTGTATGATAGTTTTCGCTTCCATTTCGTGCTTTTGTCACTGTATTGTCGTCATCATTACTTGAGGGCAGACTTGTCCTTGCCCCAGTTTTTGTGGGCCTATCATCGAGCCACTATCTCCTTCCTTTTGTTAGTGGTCAGAGAGACTAGTACTGTTGCGGTATTGAGCGATTCCTTGCAGTCTTGGTCAATTTGGGAATTTTTTGTATGGCTTCTGAACAGTGTTCATCCTTATCATATGATGTGCCGTACTTTTTGTAATCTGTTGATTTAGTACATATGTAGAACTTGAGGTCTGTTGACTAGCAGTGTCCCTTTTATCACAGAACGAATCACTATCACCTCCTTTAACACTGGAAGAAAATTCACCTGTTTCCCTCCTCCTTTTGGTTTTTGTGTTAGTTATGAGCCCTAGGCTTTTTCACTTCCGAGTGACCTGCAATTTTTACACATGTAGATTTGTCTTTGCTCTATTTTTTTGATTGCTTCTGCAGTTATTCCTCACACTTAAAGTGACTCCATCCATCGCATTCATCACATCCTATCATGAGAGAATCATCCGGTTGGGAGCATGACATGCAAGAACCTGTAACTCTGTGCCTTCAGCCGAATTTTCACAGACGCCAAGTCTTTCACACGTGTATATTTTTCTGCTTTTTAAGTTTATTAATTTCAGTCATGGGTAGATTAAGCATTTTGTGACATTTCATGAACAGCTGTTACATTTTATCATGGCTCTTGTATGTCTGAGGTCACAATCTTTGCATTTTGGCATCCCCCCCCCCCCCTTTTGGGTTGGTTTTCCTCCTTTTTGGCAACTAAATCATCTTCTGTCTCGCCTTAATGACTTGGCTTGATACAACAGCACTGCTTACTGCAGTGTTTTACTTCACATTTTCTGCAATTGCCACTTGCTTTGTTGGTTTATTTTCATTTCCTTTGATGGTTTTTTGTTACCCTGGTTAACTTGATTATCGCTGGAGTCCAGATTTGACGCTAATGTCTTGTCCTTGGATTTGTCGCGTCTTTGTCCATAGTCATTGTTGTGAACGTCAGCAATGTAAAGCTCATTTACATTAGAGTCATTCTTGCTACCACCTTCTACCTCCTCTGTGCTCTTGTCTTTTGCAGTGCACATTTCTCTGTTTGCTGTTTACATTTCCTTTGTTTGTATTTTACTGTGCATGGTGTTTCCTGACTTTCTCCTTAATGAATGATATGTCTTGTCTTTGGCGTGAATGTGTCTTACGGCACAAGTTTGTAGAGTTGTCAGCATACCACTCATTTGCTTTAGATCATGCTTGCGTCCACCTTCCTCTGGGGATTCATCCTCACTATCATTTTGTTAATTCCTAGTCTGCCATATTGACTATCTCTACACTCATTTCTAAAACATTGTGCGCTTCACTTTCAATCATTTTGCTGTTATCCGTCTTCTGTCCATGTTCCCTGCTATTGAGTCAATTTCAGTGCATGTTTTAACATTTGCAAAACAGCCGTGCCTGCTAACTTCCTTGCTCTTCAGCCTTATCGTCACTCGGCAGCTTTGCATGATTATTTTGTTCCCCGCTGTGCCTACTACCACCTTCACCTGCCTCATCTTCACTCGGCATATTTGTGCACGTAATTTGTTCACAGTTAACACCTTTAATGTTGTAACTCTTTACTGTTGTACCCTCTAAGCTTGAGCAGTATTCTACTACTTTTTGTAATTATTATTGTAGTTTCTGGGCTATATGACATATTCTTTGAGTATCATAATTTCTTTTACCATCATCGTGTGCCATACTCTCTGTAGACGTCTTATTTGTCTAAGTTATATGCATACCATCATTTGGGTTCCATGCTGCATATTCATCTCATTTATATGTATCTTACTTGCATTACTGCCTTGCTCCAGTTCATTTATACTTGTCTCTTTTATATGACCACCCATTTTGGCCTCTACTAGTTCCATCGTGCAGGCCTTGCCATTTTCTTGCACTCCCTTGTCCACCTCTGTAGTTTTGTTATTGCATGTCGACTTCCGTTGAGCATCCCATTTACTATTCTTCACGTCAGCTTTTAAATCTTGAAATGCTTTTGACTCACTTCCTGGACAACCATATGTTTTGCTCTTATACCCTTCTGTAGTCACTTCTTTATGCAACACATGTCCAGCACTGTGTTCATCCTTATGTTCATCAGTAACATGACTTTGGTTGTGTGCACATCTTTTTCTGGGGTACCGTGCTTACTTTTATCCCTATCCACAGCCATAGGTTTAATTGCAAGCAATTTATTTGCACAGGTGTTATCTTCTATATTCTTATCTATGTTAGGTTTGTAAGTATGCATCTTATTCGTATATTCGCCAAAGTTACTGCCATCATTTGCTTAGCAATAATATGTAAGACAGAAGGCACATGTTTTTCAATTTCATGTGTCGTAACTGATTTCTTAACCTTGTTCAGTCTCTGTAGCTCATCAGTATTCATCATATTTGTTTGGTTACACTGCTTAATTCTTTCTTCATTACTACTGGTTTGGTGTGGCTTGTTTGATTGATTGTTATATCTGGTGCCCTGCTTTGCCCCACCTTTATCTTCAGGATCATGCACCTCTTTAGTTTGAGCATCACCCTTAGTGCTGACGGCCACATCCAGTGTAGTGAGCTGATCTGAAGGCTTTTGATTTAATCGAGCAACACATGTATTACTGTCCAGGTCATTTGCTTGAGTTTCGCTTGTATCTAACTCTGCTTTTGCTCTGTGCTCACTACTTAGTTTATTCAAATCAAGGGAGTGATTCTTTCCATCACTTTTGAGATGCTCAGTCAGCTCCGCGCTTCTCTTCAGTTTTTGTATCATTCCTCTCATCAACTTTGTTTATTCCATGATCACTGTCATCATGCCTCTCATGTTGTGTTTGTATGTAGCTGATGTCATTTATTGTTTCATCTAAGCTGACCCATGATATATTACTCATTTCCATCTTCTGTTGCTGGGTTGAATTGCCCAGCCTTGGGATGTTGCATTTATTCTGGATATGGTTTCTGGTGGTCGAGCATTTTGATTCTTCACGGTCCTCAACAGTTTCTATAGTGTTGTGGCTTTTTAGCTTTGTTTTCGCTTTCACTGTATTCTTTCCTTTACCTTTTAAGACAGTTTAGGAGGATATTGGCTTGTAAGAAGAATATACATTTACACTTGATGCCTTTTCTTTATTAGCTCTATGTTGGGTGATGCAGATAATCTTCCCCTTCTTTGTTGGGTGGGTTTGTTAGTACTGTACAACCCACTGAGCCTTTGTCTTCCCCCTAGGCACATTGCATATATTGAGTTTACTGTTTTGTGGTAGCCTTTATTTCCCTTTTTCCAGCGCCTGCTGTATATGTTGGTTTAATCATTAATCATGGATCGTTCACCATATTCCCATCTATGAGTTTTGGGAGGTGGTGATGGCAGAACATAGTGACCGTGACCTTTCCCCACCATGATATGGATCTTACAAAGGCGTGTTATAGAGGGCTACCACGTTTAACATTTCTGCTTGCACAGACTGGTTATCCGGACCACCACTCGCGGACCCGACGTGCTCCGCAACTGTGGCGCCTGTATTTCTCTTGATGTGGGTACTACGCCGTTATATTCTCATTGCTTGGTTTAAAGCTGGCAAGGTACTGTGCAAACCTGCCTTAATTAATTCGAAGCCCATGGTACATTCATAAACCGTTTGATTACACGGTCTTTAGTTTTAATATATTGGCGGTTGTCACGTTCATCAGTTTTTTCTCAACTGATTTTGTACGATTAAGGATTTAATTTTTGTATGTGTGACTAGCTTTATTGATGGTGTTTTAGGTGTGTTATTTTGTAGCAGGATACATATTTACTATGCGTTGTTGTGTATAGTAGCAGTTTACACCGCAATTCTAGCCCTAATGACAATACAGCACCAAAGTTAGCAGCAAAAGTGATTTAAAAACATTGGCTCTCTACAGTTTTGTGATTAGCATTACATATAGTTGGAGGGCTACGACCCAGGTCAATCATCATCGTTTACCCCTCCACTACAGAAAAAGGTCTTGACACCTTTGGTGTTAGTATCGACCATGACCCCACTATATCAACGCTCGGTAGGTAGTACTCTACCCCAAATTGTGGTGTCAACTTTTCAATAGGGGCCAATTCAGTTAACACAGGGGTCACACCACACCCTTTCACCAGAAAATGCTCCAATCATTTTGAAAATGTATGCAATATTGTCCATTGTGATAAGGATTCCAAAAAGTATAGTTTGTACCATCTTGACAATGGTTTCTGAGTTATTGGGTAAAAAAGGCTAAAATGGTAAAACAAGAGTTCACTGCTATTGTACAGGGTCAAAATCGGAAGTTGCTCCAATTGTTGTTTGAAAATAGATAGCAGTTGTTCATTAGCTTAATGAGTCAAACCATACCAGGAATAGTTCCCCACGTAACCACTGAAATGACATAGTTACAAATGTTATGGGACAAATAGGTCATAGGGTCAACATACCCAATTGGTGTTGAACCTTCTGTGACCCTTATCTCCGTAAGAAGCATGTAACATAAATAAAAACTATACCTTTTAAAGAGTCTCTTACCCCAGGCAATAAAATTGCAAGATTTAAATATCATCAGATTAACTTTTAATATTTCACCCCTGTACAAATCCAGATTGACCTTTTACCATTACCTTATAACTCCAAAAACCAGGTCGTATGTGGTAAAAAATATACATTTTGAAATCCTTATGATTAAGTTATGGCCAATATGGCATACTTTAAACATGATTGGGGCATTTTTTTAAAAGTTGAACCCTGTGTAAACTAAATTGGCCCCTATGAAAAAGTGGTACAACCAATTGAGTAGTATACCTACCTGCATTAATGTAGAGGTCCATTACGACTATCAAGATGCAAACCTTTCTGTAGTGGGAGGTAACCGAACTCCTTAAGGCCCCTATGAATTCTTCTCCTCCTCTAATATAGCGTGACCATGTAGTGCCTAATAATTAAAATGATATACGGGACCGATATGCATATGATATGCAAGCAGGTTTAGCGTTAGTGCATGAGTAGGACTGCAACAACCAGTTCTATTTGTAGCTGCGTAGTCTTCAAGCATGAATAAAGTTATTGTCATGGTGGAATGATAATGTACACTTGAGTCTATGTGTCTTGCAGGACTTGTCTTACTATAAGTAATGAGAATACTAGATTGTCATAAGCATTTAAAGACACTATCAGTGATTTGCTAAGCTAAATCAGCAATCGAAAAAAATCTCAAAAAATCAGATTTTTGCTGTATGTTGTACAAGTACAGGTATCTACATACCCTGCAAATGATTAAGACGAACCCCACATAATCAGGACAGAAATCGGAGATTTTTAGTCATTACTGTCCTTTCGAGACAATTACTACAACACGTAATTGAATGGAGATCGTATCTTGGAACCTGCCGTTTATTCCTTTTCTGTCAATTCTACAGCTGGAAAAAGGTGAACTATGAGAATTGTACATACTTATCCTTCATTTTGAAGCTGATGCTTGCAAATTTCCCAAATTTTTCAAATCACTGATATTTCTTTAATTCCAGTAATGCAATAGATTGAGTGCCATATTTATTGTCAATGATTCTCGCAACATACTGATGCTGTGCTCTGTTCAAAATTACACTGCTCTGCGTACGTTAACTGTTTTCTAACTGAGCAATGTATAATTGAATGTGTAAATAAAAAGTTGTAGGCTGTGGGCAGCAAATATAAACAAAAGTGGTTAATAATTTGGTTGGACAGAAACTGCACAGGCACTATGGACTGTGTGAGCCAGAAAGGAGCACAAACCGTGTTGTGCCGTGGAAGCTGGTTGTAAGCATTCAAAACCTCCGCACAAGGGGTGTACGTATATCCTGCTCCAATAATTCTTAATCCCACTGTAGTTAAACCACAATACCCGCCTGTGTGTAAATACATACCCTGGTCAACTTTAAACAACAACACTTACAACGGCGATTATCTGACTGAAGCAAGCATGTGCGATTAATTGCATATGTACATTTAAAAAGTTTAATGTGGGCGCATATAAAATAACAGTGATTAATTAATTTGTGGACAGGAGCTTTGCATGGGCTTGCATGGACTAGGAGGATCACCACGCCATGCTTACAATGCGTAGTGGTTGTAGACATTCAATCTCCAACTGAATTATGCCATATATCTGCCCAACCGATTTTTTAATCCACTTTACAATTCACGCCTGTGTGTAACCACATACACCTGGTTCACTTGAAAACATCAACAAAATACAGGATCATATTTAGGCTAAATAGTTGTATAGATAATGTCAAATAGGAAGTATGCTTTCTCATGCATATAAGTGATCAGTTGCCCCTACAATTAGCTGATGCAAGTGTCACTGTGCTGTCAATGGACACTTGTTCACGATGATGAATGAATGAGACTATGAATTTAAAAAATTAAAAAACAATCAAAAAACAGACTTGGGGCCCTGCTTTTGCCTACTGCTGCCACTAGTTATTTACTCAGATAAAGACTTAGCTTGAAATTCATGATCAAGAAGTTTCATTGGGGACAATTATGTTACTTGATAAAATAGTGAGGTTATTGCTATACTCTCCGCCACAATTCCCCTTCTCTGTGTCAAGACCACCCCAGCATTCCTACCAACAGTACTATGATAGCGTGCAAATGAAATACATAGATGCGCGCTAGTCGCAATATCTTGCGCGCAGCACATGCAGACCCCCACCTCAGATTAAAGGAACTGTGACGGCGATTACAAGCATAACTCTATCACTGATTGCCATGTCATGATTATCAGTATTGCACAGGCTACTATATGTAACTTGTCATGTCATGCAGTGTAGATTATTCATGCATTGTACATTCCTCCATGTGTGTGATCATTATTTTCAGGGTGTTTGATATGATAATGTCAGTGTGATTGTACAGCCTAGCTGAAATCTCAGCTGGACTATAATGTTCGTAAGTCCAGCCGAGCTACATGGAAGTCAGTAACATGTTAATCAAGTCTGCCGAATTTTGCACCCAGTAAAAAGTGCGGCGTACCCCAAATATCTTGACACTCAAATAGCTGCATGCTTGAGCAGCCCTGTTTATAATCATCGACTTTGCACAAGTGAAACTAAATAATAATAAGCCGCAGCACTAAACCTGGAAAACGTGCTATTTAAATCGGGGTTTTTAAAGGGAAAAAACGAGGAGCAAAATCAGTGACAACAACAACGTGCGACGACATCAATGACAGCCCCGTGATGTTAGTCCCAACAGTGACTCTTCTAACATGTGTCTAATAAGAGTCACACACTCTGCCATTGCAACTGAGTGTACACGAAATTGAAATTTTTCATGAAGATTTAAACCACAAAATGCACTTCTATCCTGCTAAAATTACCTTGCATGTGTTCTCCTTACATTATAGAACATGGATATTGCGAGTAATTATTGCAGGCTCTCACCATTTTCAGAAAAAATGAGGTGAAAATTTTTGCTCCATCCACACTCAATGGGAATTTCATTGACATCGACTTCCTATGGCAGTGTGTGGTACCCTTATATGAAGTATATGGGTACCTATTGGGACTACTGTGATGTCATGGACCCCCTAGGTTGGTGAAAAAACAAACCATCTTTCCTTGCAAACGAATAAACTAGCAACCGATTACACTGGACATGCTTGAACGCACTCTCCACACACAGCAGCAGCAGTCCGTACTCAGTCGTGAAGGGTATATACACACCACTAAATAATCCCTCCACTGAAATACACGTAAAATACAACATCGCGCCCTATGATTTACAACCCGCGGGACAATGTTTTGAATCCAATTTCCAATTGAAACTTTAAAAGAAGTTGCAATTTTTGATATAATTCTTGTATAGATCTAAAAAAAGGGCATTTGAACATCGTGCGTCAGCACTATTTTGAGTTGACTCGTACTATCAGACCACCTGATTTTATTATTTGATCGTAACTACAAATACTTATAGCATTTTTTTACCAAACGTGGGGTAAAGGGAATGACATCGAAATATTGTAGGCCTATTCAGAATTTTCAACAACAATTCTGTTAAAATTATACTACAAAGTCACTATTACCTTTTAGGGAACTCCTTGATGCAATTTCAGCACTAAATAATTAATCCAAGTTTACATAGCCCTCGTGATGTCATGGGCAGACCGGTTGCAGGCTATTGATTTATTTCACCAAGGGTTTACACCAAGAATACATCCATTTCATGAAACTCGCAATTTCTGTAAATATAAAAGCTTTACAACCATACAAAAATATCAATTTTGAAAAATCTTCAGGGTGCACTATTTTTCAAATGTGCCAGTGTTTCTTTAAATGTACAATTATAGCAATACTCTCTGTGCCCAACCAGGGACATTTGCTTGTTAACATTAAAGGCTGACTCAGAGATTTCCCGAGGAGGGCGCCCTCAATTTTCAAATGTGTTTTTTGCATATACATAATGCTTGTCCATACTAATCACTGTGTGAAATAGCTAGGCTCAAATCAAGGTCCTTCATATAGAAAATCATAACTTCGTTATAAATTTTCGGATCCGGAAATTTAGTTATAATATACACAGTATCCTATGGCACTGTATACTACACATAAATGTTTACTGCATGGAAACAAAAAATCTGATATGTTTCAAACTTTCTTTCTTTCTTTCTTTATTGTACATATAAGGCCATAGGCCCATAATACATGAAAGTTACATAAATACAATTTGCAATGGTGTGTGATACACAATAATTATATAAAATTGCTCCGTAATTTGAAAGCGAAATAGATGAATTTTGCAATTTTTTTTTTTTTTTTTTTTAGCCCTCGTGATGTCATGGGCAGACCGGTTGCAGGCTATTGATTTATTTCACCAAGGGTTTACACCAAGAATACATCCATTTCATGAAACTCGCAATTTCTGTAAATATAAAAGCTTTACAACCATGCAAAAATAACAATTTTGAAAAATCTTCAGGGTGCACTATTTTTCAAATGTGCCAGGTTTCTTAACTGTACAATTTATAGCAATACTCTCTGTGCCCAACCGGGACATTGCTTGTTAACATTAAAGGCGACTAAGGATTCCCGAGGAGGCGGCCATCAATTTTCAAATGTGTTTTTTGCATATACATATGCTTGTCAATACTAATCACTGTGTGAAATAGCTACGCTCAAATCGAGGGTCCTTTCATATAGAAAATTCATAAACTTCGTTAAAAATTTCCGGATCGGAAATTTTGTTATAATATCACAGTGATCTATGGCAACTGTATCTACAAATAAATGGTTACTGCATGGGAAACACAAAATCGGATTGTTCAACTTTGGAATTGGGCATTTTGGTGACTGTCTTAGGTCTAGTTGACTATTTCAATAATACACAAAAATTTCTAATCAAAAAATCTCTGAGTCAGCCTTTAAAGATACAGATGTTACTATCAGAATCAAATTAAATTTTGCCGGTAGGGTTTGAGGATTTTATTAAAGCACTATCCAGTGATTTGCTAAATCAGAAAAATCAAAAAACTCATCAAAAATCAAATTTTTGCTTGTATGTAACAAGTACAGGTATCCTAAATCCATGCAAATGATAAGACCAGAAGAATAAGAAACCTCCCTAATAAGGACAGAATCGGAAATTTAGATCATTTACTGTCCGTTTCGGACACTTACTAACAACACGTAATTGAATGGGAATCGTACATAGAACACACTGCTTTTTTTTTTTTTTTTTCTTTTTTTTCCTTTTCTGTCAATACATCAGGTGGAAAAGTCACTTATGAGAATTCTACAGAACTTATCCTTCACTTTGAAGCTATTCCTGCAAATTTCAAATATTTTTCAAATCACTGATAGTGTCGTTTTAAAAACATGAAAAGAAAGAAATGCTAATCACCCAAAATGCACTCTTACTGTAATTTGCAGTGTGAACTGTAAATTGCCTTGTAGAGATGATTGTGCTCAATTGATGGTCACACTACCATGTTGTTGCTACAGAAAGACTCCAAAATTGTAAGAATCTGCCTTCCCACAAAGCATCATGTCATCTTACAAAGTATTCCAGTGGTTATGACCAACAAAGTTACGGAGCAGAGGTGGTAGAGGAAGGGAAGGGGGCCGAGGTAGGAGAGGAGGAAAGAGGGAGAGGTATGGCAGCAGGTGGGGGAGGAGAGGTGGAGGTGGGGAACTCCACCCGGTCTGAAGGACGAGAGATAGGGATGTGGTACGCTGCACGCAGTGTAAGGGAAGGAAAAAGGAGCAAGAACGACAACAAGTAAGTGAGATTGAATAGGGAAATTACTCAAGGTGCTTTTGTTCCGATTTTTCTGTTCCCTGTCCTTTGATTGGTATGAGAGCGTGGCACTAGCATACCACCAAGTATCTTGGGAAACAAACTTGCAGTTTGTTAGAAGTGCAAGTGATAATGGATATTGATTGAAAGATTCACTAAGTACTAATATTGATAGTTAACCATTAAACAGTTTTTTGTCTGCATTTTCGGAAAGAAATGGATGTGAATGCCGAAATTTCTCATGACAGTGAGAAAAATATGGCCTTTCACCTGATATCAAAATTTATATTGACTTCGGATTAATCGGGGTGGGGGTCTTAAAAGCGATCAAAACAAGCACCTTTAACCCAAACTATGTTGTGTGCTTTTTTGGGGGGGTGGTGGCGGGGAATTAGTGTAAACCAGATAAAGTAGCACAAAAATTTATTTCACTAAAATTACCAAAGAGCACAAAATGGCACACATGCAAATTCCCTATCGTGTTTCATTAATTGGCCCATTCCATGTCAACATTCGAGATGTGCACCGCAGCACATCATGGATTTTTTTCACTTTAAGTGTGGTGGTAGACATTAATGAGATATGAAAATCCTGAAATTTTGGGCGTCATAGTCCATTTCGTTTTCCTGTTAGAGCAATTGGAAATTTAGCGGGGTTCACCATCAAAAGTGCTGCCCAGTATGAAAGACTGTATGTTGAGAGGGTCACAGATTAGTAATGGAGCCCTCCACATTTGAAAATCACAATCTTTGGATAACATTTGGTGTAGAAATCAAATCTGGCATCAGGAAGTTCATAGTGTGTTCACTTTTAGAGTTAATGAGGCCTAAATGCACCTTTGTTCATTCGGGGCCAAATCTGGGGGGGGTCATAACTCCAAAAGTAAGACAATTTTTTGGTCCATCTTTTGGTCAATCAGAGTTACATAGTAGAACTTTAAACCAATATAATTATGAACACATTAGAAAAGTAATAAGTGAGGTACAGCCCCTTGAAAATGGTAAAACTTTTTTGACACATTTTGACCCCCTGAAAACCAATGTTGACATTCGACACCACCCCTCTACTTCAGGTATGTTGAAGATATATCATTAAACAACTTTCCTTGAAAGAACTACAATCCTCGAAAAAAATGTTTGAACACTTTTCTGTCTATACATGTAAAATGCTCCCCCGCACCCCCATTCAATGTTGGGAAACGTCAATGTCTTCTTCAGTTCGCCAAATTGTATCAACATTGATTCGGGGTAGGGGGGCAGGGGCGCCTGAGTCTGCATCATTTTACATTCTCAAATCAAAAGCAATCACATTCGTAGGTCATTCACAATTCAAGCACGAATTGGGACTTCGGTAAATGCAGCGTTCGAAGAACTTTTTTCGATGATTGTAGCTTGGTGTCTTTATTTTTTTTAAATAAAATACACACTCAAAGTTACCACACAAATGTATATGTGACCTAGAGGTCATTGTACATGCACAGTGTATATCACATGGACCTAAAATATAACCGAGACCCGCATATTCTCCCGAAACGGCGTAACCAATATTGAGGTGCCCAAAAGTATTATAATGAGCATACGCACTTCATTATCATAGTTTTGGGCACCACCATATTTAGTTTACGTATCGTCGTATTTGGAAAGTCCTTATGAGACACGCGAGTATTTTACGTTCGTCACACTTAGTGAGTGAAAACAACAACAACTGATGCCACATGCTATCTCACGGACTCAAATATCTCTTTTCCTAAGCAAAATTAACAGGGGTCATCAAGACTTTTTGTGCATTAGGGATGCAGGAATCTTTTTCGAGGCATGGTTTCTTCAATCGATTGGTTTTCGCGTAATTATTGCAGAAAAATCGGCCGATCAGACAATGGAACACTGGGGAAATGCAACACTGATAACATAAAGCGTGACACACAGATTTTTATATGCGTGTGCTTGTGCCTCAACAGTGACGACAAGCGAGTGCTTAGGCAGCAACAACCACGGCGTGCTGTGTGTGAAAGAAATCGGTTACCGTACGGGCTTGGGCTATTCCATAATACACGCGATTCACTTCTTCCTGTTATAGTTCTCACCATATACATTCTATGGGGATTTCAGCAAAAGTGTCTTGTACTGAAAACAATCAAGACACCACGCTGGTTCTTTCAAGAATAGTTCTTTGATGATGTATCTTCAACATATTTGAAGTAGAGGGGTGATGTCGTATGTCAACATTGATTTTCAGGGGGGCCAATATATGTCAAAATGCAAAATTACAATTTTTCAATAGGCTGTAACTTGACTTATTACTTACCTAATGGACATTAAAAATATTGTTACTTACAGAGTTCTGACCCCCCAAACTTGGTCCCAAATGAAAGATATTGCATTTTTACACTCAAATAACTTTAAAAGTAAAGGAGCTATCAAATTTTTGATGCCAGATTTGAATTCTACACCAAAAACATTCCCCAGATAGTGATTTTCAAAGTTGGGGAGGGCTCCATTACAAGTTTATGGCCCTCAAAATTGTCTTTCGCATCGCACAGCATTTTTTACGGTGACCCCCTCCTAAATTTCTGAATGCTCCTGCGGGAAAACGAGAGGTGGTATGAAGCTCAAAATTTTGGGATTTTCATTTCTCATCAATATCTATCGTCACACAAAAAAAAAAAAAATCCATGACATGCTGCGGTGCACATCTCTGGTGTTGACATGGAATAGCCCAAAAGTAATTTATCATTTGAAGCTTATTTCTCATCTTTTCACATAATGAGTAAAAGCTTATTTTTGTACAAGATACAACATGTACCATACTTTTTGATGTGATGTGATGCATCTGTAACTTTCAACTTGTTATATTCGTTGTAGAGACCTGTTGTTACCATGGACGCCAACCAGGAGGACCACATTGCTCGTATTTTGGATGATGTCAGACAAGATCAACCATTAGCATCAAGTGGAAACCAAAAGAAGCGACAAACAGGTAAATTTATGTTGTGCTCTGTTCAGAAGTGGAACTGCCAAGTCAAAGTATACTCTGTCCAACTCGAAGTATGAAGTAGTGACACGGGCGTAACATACATTGTACCGACTTTCAGCGCGTACATAGGCAAAGCACAATCGCACCAACTGAAAGGTGGCACTGGGTATACCCACGCATCGTTACTTCATACTTCAGACAAGACAAAGTATAGTAGTATATAGCAGCATGTTTTTAGAATCAGAATCTGTGCCTCTACCACATTTGATTCAACTCAAATGTATATTTTAGCCAGGGACAGGTTTAGGTGACCAATATTTTGCTTCTTTTAAAGGGGGATGACCCGATTTAAGTCTAATATTAATATTAACATCTACTGTACTTTGTTCCAATCCAGGTATAAGTGAACTCGAAGCTGCATGTAGAACCTTTTACAATCACCCCCTCACAAGAGACACAGGACTCGACCAGCAGTTACAAGATGAGCTTGCTTCCAAAGAAACATCCAACAGACAGTATAAACAGATGATGCAGTTCAGACGCAAACTGCCCTCATACAAAATGAGAAAGGTACTCTAATTTTCAACTCCAAGGCAAGGGCACTGTTATTTGATAGTACTGAGTCTACCCGTCATACTACAGCAGGTGCGGATCTAGGGAGGGGGCGGAGGGGCGCGCGCGCCTCCCGGTAATTCTGCACAATCTTGCAAAATCAGCCCATTTTGGACAAGTTTCAGCTTTCAGCCCCCCGGTAATTTTGACGTTTTTCAAATCCTGGATCCGCCCCTGTACAGGGGCATTTTTGTCGTCTGCAAGAGGGCATGGAGGGATTGTTTTGGTAGTATGTCTGCATGTGTGTGTGTCTGTCTGTCTGTGGTAAATATAAACCCAAATGAATAACCCTAAACATCCACTGTTTCAACCTACATGCAGTTATGCAAACATTTTCATGGCACTTGCATGTGATGGTCCTTGGATAGTACCCCACAGTTACCCCTCTCACAAGTGGGGTCAAAGGTCATGTAGAGGTCATTAGAGGTCATTACCCCACAGGTTGGTGACCTCATTTGACAAACCGCAACGGCAGACAACACATGCATTTGTTGAACACTGTAGTTTTAAAATTTTATCTCACGTTTGCCCAAAGCCTGCAAAATGTGATTCTCATCATTATTTGTCGTCTTTCTCTACTCTGCTATTTCTGTGGTAAAGGTGCAACGAGAGATTTCAGATAAGGCGACGAAAAAAGAAAACCCTGTTTTACGGGCGAGCAGACCTTAAGAGTAGGGTCGGTCGGGCGAATTTTTTTTTTAACTTTTTTTTCTTTTCTGGAGGTCAAAATTGGCCTAAAATAGCCCTAAAATCTGAAAAATCAAGAAAAAATATTAAAAATTTTTACAAACAAATTTTCTAAAAAAAATTAGCCAAAATTTATAAATTTGGGCTAAAAACAGGCTGATTTTACATGATTTTTGGAAAAACTAAAAAAAAAATCTGCAAAACTGAAAAATCAGGGTCGGTCGGGCCCGTAAAACAGGGTTTTTTATTTTCGTTGCCTAACAGGTGTGGCTAAAAATAATTAAAAGTGCTGATTTTTTGCACTGGTGTAAAGCTTTCATTCAAAAATATCCCCACCTGAAAGGATTGAGCTAAAAACTGTTTCTTTGTTACAAAAATTGTGAAATTTCTAATTTCCTATAGGAGCAAATACAAAATACAGTCTTATGTTTTATGTTGAAATATAAGCATGTACAAATCACCTTTTGTTTTCATTTAAAGTTATTTCCGTGGCCAAATAAAAGATAGGGAATCTATTGTTCGTCTAATCCATATGAAATCACTACATATCACAGAAAATATGGATGACTTGAAATCTCTTGTTGCACCTTTAAGTATGAAGTATGAACCCACCAATATAGAATTGCAACCTCGTCCCCTCACGATGTCTTTCTTTGTTATCTTTTTATGTTTTTACAGGAACTATTGGATCTAATTCATGACAATCAGGTGGTAGTGATCAGTGGAGAGACTGGCTGTGGTAAAACAACACAGGTATGGACAGCAAGACATGCTCACACGATTTAAGGTTTAATAAAAATTGCAAACACATAACACAAGCATGTACATTGTGAAACTTTGCTGTACCCATATGTTGCACACATGCATGGCCCTATGAGCCGCCAATCAAGAAAGTAGTCAGTTTAGTTAGTTAGTTAGTCAGTCAGTCAGTCCGTCCGTCCGTCCAAAATCTTAAATCCGGTTTTGTCCCCGCTAATGGGGGTGGCCGGATACACCTCACACTCAGCAATACTGCTGTGTAAGGATTTATTGGAGCAAAAGATAATTGACCGGATGCCCTTCCTGACACCAAACCACAGTTTTCGGCGGTGGGCCTAGCCTTGTGGGCCTAGCCTTTGAGCAACCACACCCACCATGCAAGGCAGCATGTTCTGGATAGCGCCATTAGCTCTCCAGAGCTGACGCCCTTGTAGGTAGATCTTCTTTTTCATTCTACCAGGGTAACCAGGTACCCTCTTCATCAGATTTCCTTAGAAATCCTATGGGGTGACGGTTTAGCCATAGTCAACTAGGCCCTTGGGAAAGGGAGTACTGGTTACCAGGATACCAGTAGCAGGCCCTCAAAGGAAACCTGACCTGACATATAAATCTGTATAAACCATACCAACATTTTTACACTACCTCTGATTTGGTCATTACATGTGACCAATCAAAATAGTGCTCAGATGCCGATAGATAATTATTAGCTACTGTTGACTTGTGTTTTGACAGGTGCCACAATTCATTCTGGATGATTACATTGAGAATGGACGGGGATCACTATGCCGAGCTGTCTGTACTCAACCTCGCCGAATAAGTGCAATATCAGTAGGTATATCTAAGATGGTCTTACTCTCCCTGACATTATTATATGCTATGTTGATTTCAGTTAAAGCAATAACATCACATTTTTTTGATGAGCGCCCCCAATTTTTCAAAAATTTTTAGATATTTACACGGTTGCATTGGTAACTGGCTAGTAAACTATACCTGTGAATGGTTAAGCTGGAGAATGTCTATGTGTCGCATACGAAGGAATTTTGTAATTAGAATAATTAATATCGGAGATCTCCGATAATAATTCAACAGCTGCTGGAAACGGCTTTCTAATATGAAGTAGCCGGGTAATAGCACCATATACGTGTCTACGCTCATCCATATAGTTGTTTTATTGGTTCAGGCAAGTCAAGCTAGAGGTCATTTATTTGAGGGTGGCAGTCTGTAATAAACAATAAAGGAAGGGACTTGACTTGATGAAAGTGGTACCACCATTTCACACCCTCTTGGCATTTATTATGGACAATACCAGAGGGTGTTTTGAGTCAATCCCACAATGCACCAGTTTTGGGAAATTTCACCTCAACAGGGTCATGTGATCCCACAAAAATCCTATTCTTAACATATAAAAATCTTGACTTCTATGCTCATTTTCACCCACAAAGCATTAGTACTTACGGAATTTTTAGCATGATTATGACATGTTCTGTGGTTCTGAAACCTTTGGAACACTTTTTATCCCTAAGTACTGACATAAGTTTTGTACAGTACAGTATAGGCACATTGCAATGCATTGTGGGATTGATTCAAAACACCCTCTGGGACAATACGGTGCATTATCTAAAGAGATCATTACACTTTGACAGTTGCAACTGAATTACAGAAAATTAACAAAATTGAGATTTTTCCATTGTCAACGTGGCAAATTCTGCCTGCCAGGCATCAGATCTAAAACCAGCAAGTGCATTTGCACTGGCAAAAGTCCCCCAAAAGAGGGCATTCTGAAAGTCAACATTGTTAACTGGCATGTGTAAATGGTGTGCTGGCCTAGTAGTGTAGTAGATAACCATAAAAATTGTGCACTTCTGGACAAAAGTATGAAACTTGGCACAGACATTCCTTGGGGTGTACAAAGCAAACTTAGAAGGGGTGCCCAAAAATCGGACCTCATTAATGACGTCATATGCCCCGCCCCTTTTTTGCATATTGCTTAATTATGTCAAAATGGAAATTCCTCAGAAACATATCATGTATGGTATTAAACTAAAGCCTGGAACATAAAGATTGTCTTAAAGATACTTTTAGTAGGGTATCTTAGCATTTGGGGTCATTAGAGGTCATTAAAGGTCATTGGAGGTCGTTTGATATAAAATTTCACCAAATTTGGTATCAAATTCCACCACATGGCATGAAAAAAAAAAAAAAAAAAAAAACTATGAAGTTGAACAAATCTTGGAATGCGGAAACTTAAGGCCCAATACTATCCTGACACCTGCATTTTAGGTATATAAAGCACCTCAGAAGCTACTTATAAGTAGAATTAATAACCCCAAAATAGAAAAAAAATGTTTAAAATTGCAGACATTTTTTTTTATTTTTGCAATTAAATTTATTTTCCACTAATTGGATATTTTCACTAAATGTAATTTTCGCAAATGCAATTTGATTGTTTCTATTGTAGCGTCTGCTTATAGTGTAGTAGATAACCATAAAAATTGTGCACTTCTGGACAAAAGTATGAAACTTGGCACAGACATTCCTTGGGGTGTACAAAGCAAACTTAGAAGGGGTGCCCAAAAATCGGACCTCATTAATGACGTCATATGCCCCGCCCCTTTTTTGCATATTGCTTAATTATGTCAAAATGGAAATTCCTCAGAAACATATCATGTATGGTATTAAACTAAAGCCTGGAACATAAAGATTGTCTTAAAGATACTTTTAGTAGGGTATCTTAGCATTTGGGGTCATTAGAGGTCATTAAAGGTCATTGGAGGTCGTTTGATATAAAATTTCACCAAATTTGGTATCAAATTCCACCACATGGCATGCATACAACAAAGGAGAGTTCCGTAATTATGCCAAACAAATTTTGACATTGTAAAAAAAGGAAAATCATCCAAATAACTTGATTTTTGTTTCATATCAAAGGTAAATACTATGTAGTTTCATGAACAAATAGGCATATTCAATTTCACAAATAATTAGATTTTGTTGGATATTACAAAAAAGTGACATGCTGTGGCCATACATTCCCAAATGGCACTATCAAGCACCTCTTACTCCTTTTTGATGTTATTTAAAACAGAGATTGAATGTTTAATGTTGGTATAACTTCTTGTTTGATTTGAAAACGTTTGTCTTTTAGAATCTGGGTTCATTATTAAGAAATTATGGCATTTCGTCGTTTAGGATTTACAAATTGACACATTTGCAACGTCCGTCCACACGGTTTACATTGGGATATTTAACCCTAACGATGACAGCTTTGATTGTTTATCTTTTTTTTTTCTTCAGCTTAAGTAACCCCGATGTCTACAGATCTTAAAGAAACTATCTATTGTGCAAAAGGACTTTAATAAAACCATTAGTAACTCAAAAGTACACCTTTGTGTGTACATCCGCAAGGGGGTAGGGTTTTTTTATGACTTGTCATGCAAACCAGAATGCGATTGTAATTTTCAATTTTCAGGTCATAATACTTCTGTCAGAGTCTACTTCAATACAATGTCCACAATTAAAAAATTGAATAAAAAAAGATCTGGTGCCACAGTCACAATACCTTTTCCAATCGACAAGGCACACGAAGTCTAGAGCAAAAAATTCCCTGTGGGGTGAGTGCAGCCACTTGGGCAGTTCTCTACTTACCTTTCGATATTTCAAGGTAGCAAGGTCTCAATAGCTTTCAGAGTTTGCTAACTTCATGAAGCAGTAGCTATCATCCACCAGAGCTCTAGAGCTGAATCATTTTTTGATGGACATGCAGGAGAACTTTTATCATACTTTTTTGATAACCCAGAATCCATACTATTCCTGGCAAAGAACCTGGGTGCTAGTGATTCCAAGCAATCTGTGTATAACACGCAAGTCTTGGTATAGCGAGTGCACATCAAGATCACATCAAGCACTATATGAAACAGAATGATATCGCAGTATGGAGGGTTGGGCTCTTTTTCAAATCTTTAGCTTTGTTCAAGACTCCCTTTTGCACTGAAGTCTGTAACATATTCATTCCTCAAAAGCTGCAATTGTACATTTCCGAATGACCATGAAGGCTGTAGCACTACCCGGTCTGGTGACCAATGGTTAACATCATCTACAGTCTCCAAATATAGAAAAAGGATCATCAAAGTAGTTTGTGGAGCTGCAAGCATTCCGTGGAAGCTTTGCTCAAGTATAAAGTGCCTGAGACTTGATGGTTGCACAGTCCTTGTCTGTGCCAGCTTTCAGAACTGAATTAGAAGTTGCAAAAACCGCCTTCCTACAAGACTTGTTGTCCAACAAGATCCATCATGAATGTTGCCAGTCATGTCAACCACAGCACAGAGCCATTTCTCTGTGGAGGCCAAGCAGTAGTTTTATCTATACTGCTATTGACGTCACCAATGAAACTCTCAAACTCTGCTCTTTCATTGTTTTTGTTTTGTTTCGTTTTTGTCTATTTCTTTAAGAGATTTCATTTATTATGTGCAGAGTTCCTGGACATGGACGTGATTTCTAAGTTTTGAACATAGGAAAGAAATAACTGTGCTTCAAATATTCTCAAGTTTTTAATGGGGGGCGGTATTCTGTGAATCCATTGTTTGGTACTCTGAGCAGTTTCGATAAGTGTCAGGTCAAATGGTATTGGGCTCAACTTGTTACAAGGTCCCTCCCAGAAATCCTACCAATATCTTGAGGTATCTTGTATAACCCCTGACACCATCTTCATTTTTATACCATGTCACGTGTTTCATTAATGCAATTGAGCAAATAATTAGCTTTTTCGGACAGAAATATAGTGGTATTGACTTTCCTTCTGTTTGACCATCACTTGTGGACAATTTTTTTTTTGTATTAATACTATATTTTATTTTAACTTGATATAATATAATATATAATTTATATTTTATTTTTGATTGAATTTTACCTTTGCCCCCCCCTAAAATTCCATCTGTACAATCTGTTTTGATTTGGGGTGGGGGTGGAACTCAAAAGCTATTACTTTTAAAAATGTTATTATTTTTAAAATTTCTTTATATTTATTCATTTTTTTAAACATTTTATTTTATTATTTGTTGTTGTTGGTTTGAAGGAACAACTTTAAGATTGACTGCCACGCGCCATTTGACATGATTTTGAAGACGCTATTTTCCCAAGCTCCCTTAATTTGTCTCCACTGACCGGTCTTGCTTGAATATCGCTAACCTCAACTTGGGTACAAATATTGCCATGTATTAACCTATTGTTATAAATCTCTGCAAGCAAATACTTCATGCTTTAATCGTAGTATTAAACTTGCACTAAAAACAACAGCTATTTCACAAAGATGTCCCAACAAAACGCAATATATAACTTTATATTTTTGTGTTAATATATGCAAAATTCACTAATTTTACTAATTAACCAAAATCGACATTGTGGAATATGTAGAATGAAGGGTCAAAGTTTGTACAAGGGTAAAATTGGAATTGTTCGAATTGATAGTATAGTTCAACAGTATCCGTGATCTTGGTTTTAATTCCAATAGGCAACAAACATAACCCCCCAGTTCAATTTCATCCTTGTCCAATTTGCTCCAAACTGTTTTTAAATTTGTTCATTTGGTCACGCTAGATATATATTCTTTGTTTGACAGTTCAATATAGAATTAGAGTTATAGTTAGTGACCCACGTCACATAGGCCCAAGGGTCCCATTTGCATTCTAATTATGGCAACAAAGTTAGCATATATGGGCAACGCAGTATATATTTGGCTCCTATACCAGTAACGAACAATTTGACATAATCTTATACAACGGGTAAATCTAAAATTTTAGCCCCTTTTGACCGTGAACCTATTTCATCTCATATCAGTTAAACAGAACCTCCACCGCAGCCAAATGTCACCCCCAACCAAGTTGCCCACCAACTGCTTGTAAATGGCAGTGCAGGCAAGAAACCCAAGAAATCAAACTAGACCATAAGAGGTTTTAGTGGTGACCCTGGTTCACTCGCCCCTTCAACAAGGACGAACTGGAAACCCGTTATTGCCTAACTTAACCAGGAAAAGCAGTATGCCTTTACAACATCTCTACTGAGCAACTAAAAAATCTTGGCCCATAGCAAAGGAATGGCTTCTTGCGCTCTACAATTGCTGCCTAATTTCCCACAGATTCCCAAAATCTGGCACAGAAAGCACATGTTATGGAGCCTCCTAAAGAATGGGAAAGATCCATCCAATCCTAAGAGCTACAGACCTATATCAATCCTTAGTCATACCTACAAGCTCTTTGAACGCCTCCTTCTCAATCGTATTCGCAACTGTGAGAGACGAAACCCTCATACCAGAACAAGCAGGTTTCCAGCCAGGCAAATCAACAACAGCCCATTAACTCACCTAAACTCACCATTGAGGATGGTTTTTCGAGAAGGGTATGGTACCGGAGCTGTGTTCGTTCAGCAGCATACGATACTGTTCTTCTGTTAAGACCTGGATTCCAAGACATCCGCTTGACGAGCTTATCCGAGGAGTGCTGGCAATAAGATGTTCTTTTGTTCAGCTAGGAGCGAAGAGATCTGAGTGTCGTGCGGCTCAAGAATGGTCTACCAAAAGGAAGTGTGCTTGCACCTCTCCTGTTCAACAGAATACCAAAGACCAACCTCGGAGTGCAGGAACCTGTCGTTTTATTTTATGCAGACGATCTGGAATAAGCGCACAAGATGGCAACTTCCAGTTGGTGAAGAGAGACTCTCCAAAGCTTTGGATGAACTCACTCATTATGAAAATATAAGGAAAACCACCTACATGCAAATCCATCTAAGACACAGGTGTGTGCTTTCCATCTACCTAACCGTGAAAGCCAAACGTCAGCTAGTAGTTACCTGGGTCTGGACTTCCCCTGGAGCACTGTGATAACCCTGTGTACCTAGGAGTTACCTGGACGCAAAACTCTTCTCTTATAAGAACCCCCATCGAGAAGACAAATATTAATTGCACGCCAATAACATCTTGAAACAAACTCACTGGCAAAAAATGGGGTGCCCGCCCACATACCCTACGATCGCCGGCACTTGCCCTGTTGGGGGGCCTATCTCAGTGCAGAGTATGCTTGTCTTGTATGGGAAAGATCAAACGACCATCCAAGAAACTTGATCCAGCATTAAATGCCCTCCTGGCCGGCTTATCACAGGCGTGGGCCTCCGTCCAACACCAACGGAAAACTTGAACATCCTAGCAGGAATTGCTCCACCAGACATCCAATCGTAGCGTAGCGAGGCATCAAAGCGTTTTGCTGTAAGTATCCAATGTTGAAGCACCTATGTCTGGACAGATACCTGCTGCCAACCGCCTTAAAATAATCCATAGAGAGTTTCTTAAGCAAAGTCCAACCTCTTGAACAGTCTCTAAGGAGGTGAAGAGAGTCGCCTTGTTGGAAAGAAAGCCTTGCCATCAACCAAGTAACATCTATCGGTAGATTGAACCTGGTGAGCATCTCCTCTTCCACCTGGAGCTTGACTCCTCCTGGGCTGAATGGCGATGCCTCACCAGATTGAGAACAAACTGGCCGATCTAAGGTTTCCTTGCAGAATTGTGGCTACCTGAGTCAGATCATGATACTACCTGTAGTTGTGGAACAGCACCACCGACAATGGAACACCTCTTGGTCCTGCCCACTGCTGAGCACCAATGCCAAACAGGACCTTGAGGAATTCAGTGAAGCAGCCAGACATTGTACCCATCTCTGGCTGGATCAATTCGAGAACCCAGTGTTTGGACACGATAAGAAGAAGAAGTTAAAGTACTACTTCCCGATATAAGGAAACTATACTTTTTTGATCCTTAGGACATGAATCATACTTTCGCTCATTTCGATATCATTTCCATATTTTGAGCCTGTATAGCGCTTGCCCCCACCCCATACATATTCTACTACTACTTTGATTTTGGTAAACTTTTGATGTTGTTCTCAAAGGTTTTCCCAAGCAATTTCTGGGGAAATAGATATGTTGGCCAATAAGTTTATTTCATATTTTTCCTAATTTGACTGGCCTCTCAATAACCTAAAAATAACTCGCAGTGAATATAATTGTATAATTTAAAATGCAATTTATACATGAAACCATCAGTTATGATTACTGTATGTCCTACTAATAATACAAGGTGCGTGGTTATGGACATTATTATGCATTAAAGTAGTTGGGTGCTCTTCACATGTGCAATTTTCTCAACATACACAACCATAGGATTGTTAATTTGATCATCTCAAATTTGCTGATGTTTTGGTGTATCTATCGCAAAGGCTCTGTCAGTTTGATCCATATTGCGCCAATTCACATGAAAGATTGAGGTTTACCCGCGGATGTTCTAAACATATTCAGAGGAACAATGGCTATTCAACGAATCCGTACATAAATTTCCTGAAAATCATGAAAATGTGTGTTTGCTATGGAAATCTACTACCCATTTGTTTATAAAC